>BQNB010119675.1:0-20771 GCA_026074375.1 Tanacetum coccineum
CGGTTTTATTGATTTTGTTTTTAGACTATTCTTACTATATATATTTTATATTTTATTATATATTATATATATTTTAAGGTTTAGTTTAGCAACAATCAAGCGCCTTCGCTTCAACCCATTTTGACAGGTAATCGACAGCCACAAGTATGTATTTGTTTCCTTTTGATGATGGGAACGGTCCTATGAAGTCTATGCCCCAAACGTCAAAGATTTCACAAACTTGGATGGAATTTTGAGGCATCTCATCCCTTTGTGAAATTTTTCCTTGTCGTTGGCACGAGTCGCAATTTTTAACCAACTCGTGGGCATCTTTGTATATTGAAGGCCAAAAGAATCCGGCATCAAAGACCTTTTTGGCGGTGAGATTTGCACCGTGATGTCCCCCGGTGGGTCCATTGTGGCAAGCTTCGAGAATGTCGAGAGCTTCTTTGCCGTGCACACACCGCCGGATCATTTGATCCGCACAGATTTTGAACAAGAAGGGGTCATCCCAGAAGTAGTGTTTGACATCTTTGAAAAACTTGTTTTTCTGTTGGGATGACATTCCCTTGACAATGAAATTCCCCGCATGGTAGTTTGCGAAATCTGCAAACCATGGGGTACTATCAACACGAAGAGCAACCGATCCAAGAGTTTCAAGAGGAAATGTTTCTGTGATTTCCTTGTTCTCGAGTTTATCTTGATGAGGGTTCTCAAGTCTGGACAGATGATCGGCGGCCAGATTCTCTGCTCCTTTTTTGTCTCGGATGACAACATCGAATTCTTAGAGCAAAAGGATCCACCGCATCAGTCTTGGCTTAGCATCCTTTTTAGCGAAGAGATACTTTATAGCAGAATGGTCGGTATACACTATGCTTTTGGACAAAACGAGATATGACCGAAATTTCTCAAAAGCGTACACTACGGCAAGCAATTCTTTTTCGGTCGTAGTGTAGTGTGCTTGAGCTTTAGTTATGGTTTTGCTGGCATAGTGAATTGGTTGGAAATGCTTGTTTTTTCGTTGCCCTAGGACTGCCCCAATTGCAAAATCACTCAATCACTAAAATTTACTTTATAACACAATACTAACTACTAAAAATACAAACCAAAAATTGGCTTATAAATAACCCAAATAATCATCTGTAACAGCTTATCGCTTATAAGGGTAAAAATGAGGTTATATACTAAAGCACTTTGGGACTTTTAATGTAAAAAGTCCCCAATGGCGCAGCGGTACACACTTGTTACCAAAAAGAGAGTGTTGCGCGGTAGAGGCCGGTCACGAGTCTTGCTCAACCGGGTCAACCCCTTGTCTTCCTTTTTATTTTTTTTTTGAAAACTTGTGAACCAAACTTGTTAAGCTTAATGATCATAAATCTTCACTAAAACTACAACCTTTTGTGAAAGCTTATAAATAAAGCTTTAAAAGGACTTATAATCGACAGTTTTGCTTAAATAAGCTTTTAAGGCAAAAATGGCTAAGTCTTGGACTTTTTGGGCAAATAAGCTAGGGCTTGAATAAATAAGCTTGAAGAAACTAACTAACTAATCCTAAACAAGTACTAAGAACTAAAATGTAGCAACTAAATAAGCTGAAAGAGGGCTTAAATGACAGAAAGCTAAATGAGCTTAAAGGCAAAAAGTGGCTAAGCTATTGGCCTGTTAACACTTAAATAAGCTAAGAAAATAAGAAAGTAAGCATGCACAACTAACTACACAAACAAAATAAGCTACTAGGAACAATAAAAACAACTAGATAAGCCTTTAATAAGCCAAAGCAAGAGTTTGGAGCTTAAAACCCACAGCAGTACTAACTAAAGAGTTAGTACTGTTGGGTATGGATATGGGCTTAAAAACCCTTAATAAGCACAAGAAAAGGGCAATAAGCTATCTAAGGCAACTAATACACTTAATAAGCAAGAAAGAGACTGAATTCAACATCTAATAAGCTCCTAATAAGCTAGAAAGAAAATAAGCAATTCCTACACTATGCTTAAGCAAAAACAGTCAAAGGGCTACTTAAAGCTTAAAAATAAGCTACTTAAACTACAAGCTAAAGGCTACAACTAAAGGGGCTTAAACAAGGGCTTATTGGCTTTTTAGAAAAGCCAAAAGCTTGGGCTTAGGTTCACTAATAAGCTAGATAAGAATGCTTAAAAATGACCCCTTAGCACCAGGGGAAATAAGCTAAGGACAAGGGCTTATATTGATAGCTTAAAATAAGCTGTCAAATAAGACTTAAAAATAAAAGATATGTTAAAACATAATGAAAAGGGCTTAAGGTGAGCTTATGCTTAAAATCTAAGCTTCTAAAAACAATTTAAAGCTGCTGATTTTAGCTCTTTGAAAAAGGACTTTTTTTCTTATAGAAATGACACTTAAGTCTTTGGCAGTTTTGACTCAAAAAGTCAAGTGACTCAAAGCACTTGTTTACAACTTGTTTAGACACACAATGACACTCTTTTAAACCAACTCAAGTCTACAAGGGCTTATCCAATTAAGCTCTTGTAGCTTTTTTTTTAAAAATCCACAGTTTTAAATGGTGAATTAGAAAACCTTGAAAAACATTTTTTTAACTTAAAAACCTTTTGAAAACAGACCTAAACAGCTTAATACTTAAGCTAAAGTTAACTAATCATGACACCAACCCATACCACACCATTTTGACCCGTTTTCCTACTTAACCCAAACACCCCTTAATATTTTAAAAATGATTTTAAAACATTCAAGAACTGTTTTAAGCTTAAGATTTTTAAAGACTACTAATTATCATGCAATATTAAGCAATAAAAATGTGAAAAGCAAAACAAATAAGCACTTTTAAAAGGGTGATAAGCTAGTGACAGAATTAAGCTAAGTTAGGCAGTTTTTAAGCAAATGAAAATTAAATAATACAAGAGCAACTGAAAGGCAATGTTAAACATGAACTATACATAAATAAGCACAATAAAGACCTTTAATAAGCTAAAAATTAAGCAACTGCTAACAAGTAAGCTATTAGCAAAATTATAAAAAGAAAATGTACCTTTAAACCCCCTTGCTCAAAACAGGGTTGTATGAAACCCACAAAGCTCAAAACTAACCCAAAGCTTATGAATAAGCTTAAACTAAGAAAACCCAATGAGCCGTCCATAATTGCTCATTCATCCAATGCTTGATCCAACAGTAGCTTTTTTTCTTCTTCTTTTAAATTTTCCTTAAGTTTTTGTATAAAAGTTTGAAAACAGGTTATAAAGAATGCTTATATAAAAGCTTAAAGGTTTTTAAAGAAGCATATGTAACTTAGAACACAAAAGTAAAACTAAAACTGAATTTTAATTAAAAAAAAGGGAAGTACAAGTACATAAAAGAACTAAACTGAAAACCTTAACACACTAAAACTTAAAACACTAAAAACTCCATTTTGCCTCAAGGGGCTTACAAAGCTTAAATAGCTAAACGAGCTAGGGTTTTTGTCACATGGTCCTTCTCTCAATCTTTCATCATATTCTTCACTTTTGTGGTGTGTTTATCTTTATGAAGACACAAAACAAGCCTTATTGCTTGTTGTGTGTGTGCAAACATAGCAATCCTGCCCCGATCATTTGCGCTTTGTGCCCAAGTTCGAGTTGTATCCACATAGATCCGAATTGTGGGAATTAGGATTGCCAATAAGGCATAAACCCATGTGGGGGATGAGGGTTTAATGGATTGTGGTAAGGTTATGGAGTTTGGAGGGTTTGGTGGGAGGTCAAAACGAGGTGGATAGGGACAGGTTTGGTGTGGGGGGGTTTGAGGGATTTGCGGAAAGTGGAGAAAGGGGGGGGGGGGGGGGGGTGGGGGGGGGGGGGGGGGGGTGGACAGTGACTCTATTTAGCAACTTGGGGTGAAGGTTTGGGAGTTTAACAGGTTTAGTCCCTCAAAGATATATATATCTTTGCACCATACGTCCTTGCGTTTATAAAGGTTTGGGGTGTTGGCAGAAACACCCCCCAAGGGTTATATAAGTTATACAAACCACATAGTCCTTGTGTGTGGGGGGGGGGTTTTAGTGTATAACTTTGGCTTATGGCAAATTAACCCTTGTGGTTTAAGATCTTTGGGCATTTGGCAGTTTTGAACCCTCGACAATCTTTTTTTTTTTCCCTCTTCTTCTTTCATCCTTCAGTTAATAATTTAGGACTGGAAATTTTGCCATCAAACTTATTTTTTCTTCACTTGTTGCCATTTTGGATTTGTCGTGGTTGACTTGGTTGACTTATTTGACACTTGGGCTTTGACTTGACTTTGAGTCTTTTTCCACGCTTTATCTATTCCGTGTCCGTTTGTCGTTTTGGGCTTTGTTTCTCGTCTTTTCTTAGATTACATGTTCCCGCACAACACAATTAGCAAAACAAGCATATTTTTGGCATTTTAAGTCCGTTTTTGGTTATTTTAGCTCGTTTTTTAAAGGTAAAAAAGTATGTGTAATTAAACACATACCACCAACTATTAATGAAATTAAACAAGACTTCTCATAAAAGATATAAGTAACTAGCTAAGACTTCACTTCTTATACAAACACTTAGTAAAATTTTCACAAAACCTCTCCCTTGCTCCTCTACCCATACTCACGGGGGCAGTAGCAATGAAACAAAGACCCAACAACAATCCATAACAAATTGTATACAACCTATACACTCCTATACACATCCATTCTAAGATATTCTAAGGTGTTTCTAACCATTGAATCACCATTTACAAGTAATAATCAAGAAAAGGAAAGCTAGGGTTTTTATTTTAAGAAACAAGGGTTGTTCTTAAGTGCAAGCTGTGGCTTTTTAAGGCTAAACAAGTGTTTAGCATTTGTTTGTCACCATCATCATTCAACATTATAGGTCTACTAAACCCTTTTTGTCTTATAATTTATCATTTTAGCATATGGTTATTCTATGTTAGCATTAAATCACCATTTAGGATTTTAGTCATGAAAATGAGATTTTTACTTGAAATGATTCACATGATATACTTTTATATATGTTGTTTCATTACCTATATCATGTTAAAAAATGATGAAATAAAATATGTATCATGTTTGTTTTGGTGTAAACATGATTATGGGTTAATTAGGGTTTTTATGGTTTTCATAACATGTTTCAAGTTAAAGAATACTTATGACAAGTTAAGTTTAATTATAGGACACATGTTAATTTAAACATTGATGGTCTATTACTATAAGAGTATAAAAAGATGCGAAGTACTTGTACACACATAAAGGGTTTTTGTGTAAAATAACTACATATAAAAACTAGTGATTTATGGTTTATTATGTAAAATAAAAGACTTGTAATGTTGGGACAAAAAGGACGTTGATGGACCATGGAGATAATAAACATATGATATATGACATATATAATATATAAGGCACATATGAGACTTTTGGTGAAAACAAAAACGATAAATAAAGGAGAACAAAGTTGAAAATGTGACATAACAAACTAGCACAAACATTCTGGTCGCCAAATTAGATTAATAAGACATACTCATATTATATGTTTTTATAAAATAATAACAATTCACGAGTAGGACGATTCCGAAAAGGTAAGAAACTTGTTAAATAGATTAATAACGAAAAAGTTACGTTAAAAACGAGTTATACGTTAATTAAACGGAGTTTAAAAAATAATTTTTATAAAATTTATATCAAACAGAAAGTTTGATATTTATAACAAATAATACATATTTTTGGGATTCCAAAATGATAAGAATCGTAATTTTTCAATTAATAACGAACAAGTTATGAATTTCGCGAGTTTACGACAATATAATTACTTTTTATAAAACTATTTTTTATAAAAGTTACTGTTCATCGACAGAAAGTTAATATTATTTGTAAACCTCAAAAATTATAGAACTTCAAATATTAGAACGTTCTCGAAAGAATCGCTAAAAAACTGCTATAACGAAATAAAATACGACATTTACGGTACACGACAACAAACACGTTTAAATAAAACTTACGTCTGATGTAAACAGTAAAGTTATGTTCACGACGCAAGGGTCAAAATACGGAAACATGTCAAATTAAATGATAACACGTCTTAATACAAAAGAAGGGCATAAGAAACGCAAAAAACCGATTAGAAACGAAAGTTATGACGATTTTAACCAAAAGTATTTTATAAACATTTTAATTTTATAAACATTTTTTTCACTTAAACATTTAGATGGAAATAGGCTATATAACTTAAGCATGTAGGAGAACTAATAAGTACTCGGTACTTATACGACCTTAATTTAATTAGGTTGCATTTGATCAATTCGCGTGGCGCGTTATTTGTGATACACTTGGCATTACTCACTCAAGGTGAGTTCATAGCCCCACGTTTTACATGCTTTTGTTTTACAAAGTTTTTGGGGTGAAAAACATGCAATGTTTTACAACTGGACACAAGTGGTTAAGTTTCACATTATGATTACATGTTGCCTAAGTAGCGATAACCCAATCTGAGCCCATTATCATGAACTGTTAATTACGAGCGCGAATGTTATAAATAGATCTATTGGGTTTGACAACCCCGTTCGGGTGATTAGCTATCACTGGACAAACGAACGTATACCATGTCGAATATAGGATGTTGCGGGTTAGAACATCACCACGGGCAATGTAGGCCATTAATTTGGTATTCATACACGTCAAGCTTCAGTGTCATGAGCTTAGAGCAACGTAATTACATTTATATGATGTCTGCATCTGTTGCATTATCATACACTTGGGAAATCTTGTGGTCCTACAATATATGATTTATCAAACCTATGAATTCACCAACATTATTGTTGACGTCTTTTTAAGCAATGTTTTTCAGGGGACCAGTAAGCAAGAGGTACAAGGGATACATTGGTGGTTTTGATTGGGATTTCATGCATTAAAGATTTTGTCGCAATACATTTTGTATAACTGTATGGGCTAGAAATCTTTGTACTTTGAACAACTCGACAAGTGAAGCTTCGGCTTATGTAATAAATACTTTGTTAAAATCCAATGTATCAGTTTTAAACGACTTTTTGGTCGTTCTATATACATCTTGGTATCAAGAGCCAAGGTTATAGAGAACCAGGTCAAATGTTTTTGCTGGACTATAACCGTTTTCAAAAGAGTATTCAAACCCCTTTGTTTACACGGGACATACATATGTGCATACATTCATGCATACACTACTTGTTGCATTAGTTGGTTGGACTAGATGCATTCATATTTGATATACATGTTATGATATAAATGTATATTACTATAAGAGTCTTATATTAAATACTAATATAAGCTATTTTGAATTTTCAGATTCAGTCATGTCAGATTCGGATGAATCGGGGGTTACACACACGGAGGTTTCCAGCCCATTTGAGGACTTATCAGACATAGGATCACCGAGAGCCGATGATCACGAGTTCCTTGAGCTACCTTACATGCCAGAGGACCCATACTTGGAGGCCGCTCTTCAGGCACCACCCTCTCCAGATTACGTGCCTGGCCCTGAGGAGCCAGAGCAGGCACCACTTTCGCCAGATTATGTTCCAGGTCCAGAGCATGCTGACGATGAGATTGTTGCTGAGGATGCCTCACCCACTGTACAGTCACCTGATTATGTTCCAGATACTGACCCAGAGGCAGATCCAGAGGAGGATGACGATGAGGACCCTGAGGAGGATCCTATCGACTATCCTGCTGATGGAGGAGATGACGGAGATGATGAGATGGACATCGAGGAGGATAAGGACGATGATATGGACATCGACGCCGATGAGGAGGATGAGGATGATGAGATGGATGTTGAGGTTGATGAGGAGGCAGAGGAGGAGCATCCAGCTCCTGCCTACCCTGTAGTTGTTGCTTTACCAGCTACTGCCCCGTCTGCAGAGAAGACTGAGTCGTTTGAGACTGATGAGTCTGCGGCCACACCACCACCTCACCCTGCATATCGTATGACAGCTAGGATTACTATTCTAGAGCCATTACCTATACCAGCATGGTCTGATTCTGAGGTTGCCAGACTGCTTGCTATATCTTCCCCACCAGCATCACCACTATCCCCATGGTCTTCATCACCACCCCAGATTCCTTTCCCACTATCACCACCCTCACCTATATTGACAGCACCACCTCTTAGTCCTATTCGTTCATTGGGCTATCGAGCTGCCATAATTCGGATGAGAGCTGAGGCTGCAGCTACTTTCCATTCTCTACCATTACCACTACCCTTCACACTCTCCCCCACCAAACCAGATGCACCACCACCCATGCCCACATCAGCCCCTACTTCATTACCACCATTGTTACTACCCTCTACCAGTCGTAGAAAGGATAGACCCGAGGTTAACCTACCACCTCGGGAGAGGTTAGGTATAGCTCTTGGTCCCAGTTATGAGGTAGGAGAGAGCTCTGCCGCTGCTGCTGCCAGACCAGCTAGAGGTCTTAGGGCAGATTACAGCTTTGTTGCCACTATGGACAGAGAGATCATACGTGACCCAGAGAGATATGTTGGATATGGGATCACAGATTCATGGGATGAGATTGTTGAGACCCTACAGGGAGCTCCAGTCAGTACTGACACAGAGTTGGGTGCAGACATGAGAGATTTTGAGTCTATGGTTAGGCGAGACACAAATGAGATCTACATGATGTTAGACGATGAGCAGAGCCAGAGACATCTATTGGCCAGTCGGGTCAATATGCTGTTTAGAGACAGACGTGCACATGCACATACACGTCTTTTGATGGAGACTGAGGCTAGGATGTCTAGAGAGGCTTGGGGAAAATCTATGGATGCGAGTGATCTTGCGCGTGCAGAGGTTATGTCACTACGCACCACAGTTCATGCACAGATGTCAGAGATCACAGAGTTACAGTCAGCGGACCGTAGTAGACGGAGAGCGATTTTAGATTTGCTAGAGACAGACCGCGGGAGGCGTGAGGAGATGAGAGAGTTGAGAGCTGCTGACCGTACTCGACAGCAACAGATTATTCATACATTGACTGTTATGCAGACACTACAGAGAGAGATGATTCCACTTCAGGGACTGGTCACCACACTGCAGGGGCAGGTGACAGCTTTACAGGGACAGGTGATGACATTACAGGGGCAGGTTACTGCATTACAGGGACAGCAGGGACCCGCTGGGGGTCCTGCACAGCCAGAGCTGCCAGAGGAGGCTGGTAGCAGTTCTTAGATTAGATATTGTTATGGCTAGTCATTTTGTATTTAGCCTACTATGTATTACGGGTTTAATCCTGGCTAGTAAGGCTTAGGGTTATTATGTTTTATCAAAAATGGATACCCGAATTCCTAAATATCTAAAGGCGAACCTCACATTTTTGGGGTGGAATTTTGAGGGTTTTTTGTGCTAGTCATATAAATTCCTATACATGAGACGCGATTAATACTCGGTTTTCGTCGGTATGTGTCATAAATTTTTTTAAATTTTGGTTAAAATTAACCTCTACGCTATGTTTCGATATATTACCTATCATTTTAAGGAACAAGCAAATGGCAATTGAAGGATTAGTTTCTAAGGCTTAGTTTCCCCCTACACTTAAGTTGAACATTGTCCCCAATGTTCTTTAAAAGTACCCGTAAAACGAATAAAGGGAAAAGAAAACAAGTAAAAGAAACTAGTACTCCTATGGTTTGCTCAATAATAGAGAAGAAACATGCGATAACTGGTTAAATCGTCCTCCAAGAATCGTCATCTTGAAACTTCCTAAGAACTTCCAAGCTTCTTCTTATCAAATATAACATGTAAATCAAAGACAAAGACAACTACACCTGGCGTAAAATCGGCGGGATATGATATATACAACGAAACTTTTAGGGTTGACTTCTATAAAAGCAGTAAAGATACGATGAGAGTGATGAATACAATCATAGGTATTGTAGTTTTTAAGAAAAAAACAAATTTAAATATTGACAAATCATTTTATCAAAATAATAGAAAAAATTTGAATTTTTACAGACCTGGAGACGCGATGCCGTCAGGAAAAATCCTGATACCGTCTCCACACTCTGTGAAAATATCAATTTTGTTTTTCTTAAAAACTTTCTTGCACGCAATTTTATTAGTTATTCCTTGTGTAAAATACTGCATAAAACCTTAGATTGATCATTACAATCCTATGACTCGAAACATGACGCGAATTAATCTAACAATTTATTTTATATGTTTGAATTGGTTCTTATAAACCGGATATTTTCCCCTACACTTATTTGATGCAAAATACCTTTGATTGTTAGTAAGAAGAAGTTAAGAATAAAACAAAGCATGATTACAAATGTTTCAAACATAAAAGAATTAAAACACAAGACACTCCTAAAATGCAAGAAAATAAATATTAGGTTGCCTCCCAAAACGAGCTTTTGTTTATTTATGAGTCTTTTAGCTAGACTCGGAGTCACACTACTAGGTGCGTGGAAATGATCCACGTTGATGATCTCTCTTAGATTCTCTTTTTTTCAGAAAGTTTTCTAGAGGTGGGGATTGATTGGAAGGTTTTGGTGAATTCTTCTCCATCCGGATCAATTATCCTAATCTTGGCATGCCATGCCCCATCTCTACTTTTAGGTGGTTTATCCCAATTGATCGGTTTCTCTATTAAGTCCTCTGACTCCCACATGTTTCTCTTAAGGTTTATAGGTAAGACCCCTAAGAATTCTACCATTCTTCTAAACACTAGGACATCCTTAAAGGAATTGATCTCAGCATCTCTAGCTATTTCCCATTCTCCAGGCAAATGACAGCTCATGAATTCCTTTCTAGCATAGTAAGGGGTTTGGGCACCTACACCATCTGAGCTAGGTCGCGGCTTGTACGACTCCCTTTTGCCTAGTGTGGTCTAATAGGGTGCTTCCTCTTCACCTAGATCAATTTACTTTACTCTAAATACTGACCTAGTTATTCTTTCTCCTACTACTATTTTGGGTTTTCTACAATCTATAACTGCATTAGCGGTTGCTAGGAATCCTCTTCCTACTAGTAAAGGGGTTTTGGGGTCTTTCTTCATGTAAAGTCGTTTAAGAGTCTTAGTTTTCCTATGTGGACTTCTACATCCCTAACAATCCCAATAGGATAAGACTTAGCCTCATCCGCTAACCCAAAAACATGGTCGGTTTCCTCTAATAGTCGTATTTTGAGCTTTTTGAAGAGGTATAAGTGGATTATGTTCACACAAGACCCTAAATCAGCTAAGTAATCATAAGGCTTGGAGTCCCATCAGTCCTACAAGGTAAGTGAATAATCCAGGTCTTCATCACTTTTAGGCCATTGTCGTCTTGATGAATGCGAACGCCATTTTGCCTAACCTCCTAAACTCTCCACGTATTTATCAAGTATTGCGTTATATATGGGAGCATGAGCTAGTACTTCTAGAACCGGTAAGTTTAAGAGAATGAAAATCTGGAATTCACTTTTAAGTTCCTCATGTCTTCAGGTTGTGGGGTTCCAATCTTCATATACTGTTTGCACTGGGTACCTTTTTGGGAATGGTTTTGTCTCTTTGGAACACGTTTTGATAGCATTGATCGAACTAGGAGGATGAGATGGGCATTGGGGATCTTCCATTAGGTAAGAACGAGTAGAAAAGACTAGAGAGGTAGAATTAACATTCAGCTTTGGGTTCTTAACCGTGTCACTATTGGGAGGTGCTCCCGTCAGTCCGATTATGAGGCCTTCAGACTGTGTTAAATATTATCGTCATCTGCTTTGTGTTGTTTGAAATCGGCGTCAAACTTAGACAATCAAGCGTCTTGAGATGCCATGAAGTTAGAAACCAATCCTTCAAGATTTGATTGATTGTTAAAATTTTGAGGTTTTTGTTGTTGGAAGGAAGGTTGGGAATTAACCGTTGGCAGAAAACTGATTCGGTAGGTTTGAAATTTGTTTTAAATACGATTGGGGATTGTCTCCACCGAAGTTTGGGTGAACTTTCTATGACAGATTATAGGTGTTCACAACTCCACCAAGATTGTTTTGCCCGGTTTGAAAGTATAACCACTAATGCCTCCCGCTCATCGTACACGAGGATGCATTAATCAACCAGAAAGCTTGCTCAGATTTTCCATGCAAACTGATGTCGTGGGACAAATGCAGATCATACATGAAGAAGTATTTTGTTCACATTGAATAGTTGTATTAGGCGTAAGATGAGCTTCCATCAAGCGTTGGGCTTGATACTCGAGCTCAAAGAACCGACGGTCCAATGGTGCTTAGCCTCAAAATATTAAGTCAACAAGAAGTCTCATTCATTATGAATATTAGGTCTCGGTCATCTTCATTTATGTAATGTTTGTAATAGCTAATAGAATACCAGGCCGTTAAGTTAGAAATTATGTATCATATGTATAACGACTTAAAGCCAACATAAACCCGAGCCCGGCCAATCAAAAGGCGACATGTCACACCATATAGTTTGTGGGTATATAAACCATTTTCCTTAGTGGAAAAGGTGTTGGTTGTTCATTTGACTCTAACACTTTGTTCAATCCACCATCCTTTTCTCTCTCTAGAGTTCTTCCTTCTCTTTTCTTCTTATTTCCTATCTTTGATTTTTACAATATAGAAGTGAAATGATATATCATTGGTGCTAACAATTGGTATCAAGAGCCTCGGGTGGATTTAGTGGTTAAGTGGTTTGTGCTTATTTGAGATTATTCGACTTATATAAGCTTATTCTTAATTGGCATATTTTTCTATGTCCTAGTTTACTTTATTCTTATTCGCTTAAAATATTATTCCTTAGCGAAAAAAGTTTAAAACTAATTTGGAAAACAATAATCCCAGCCTGTTACAGAATTACACTTGGATTCTTTTTTGTGTTTTATAACTCGTGTTTCTAATTCAACTGCTTAGTGGTTTTTCATAGATTCTTTGTGGATAAAAAGCTTATTTGAGTTTCTTTTTCGCATTTTGTTAACGTGGTTTAAACCCCCCCCAAGCCTACCTTTAAAAAATGGTTAGTGGCTTATTTTTTTCTTATCTCTTCAAAACGACTCTAGCTACTTTTGATAACTTTTTAATGGTTGGTTAGCTTATTTTGTAGTTTCTTATCCTCTTCATAGCTCATTTTGTTAACCTGCTTATTTCGTTTGTATCTTATCTATTACATAACTGTTCGTAGCTTACTTTTCTTCATTTTTAGGTTTTTGCTTATTTGATTCGAAAAAGTCTTGTACTTTCCTTGTTATAAACATCGGTCATCACTTATTTCTTGGGTTTTTCGTGGCTTTTTGGAATAAGAATAGCTTATTTTATGATTATTTGTGCTTGGACGCGGTTTGCAGATGTAAAGGATTGAAATTTTTTTTGTTCTAAGTTACGAAAATATAGAATAAAGTACTAGGCAACCGGTTTGCCTAAAATAGTACTACGCGCGGTTTGTCTGTTCCTACAGTGGTTTGGCTTACAACGGTTTATTTAGGCAGCGGTTTGCTTAAACCTCTTCCGTAGTGGTTTAGTGAAAATACAAAGCATTCATAGTATTCAATAGTAGAACTAGGATAGTAGAAGAGAACCTACATGTACAATTTAGTGAAAATACATCTAATGTTGCAGGAGGTGGACCTAATTGGCTTTTTGATATATATGTACTAACAAATTCTAGGAACTATAAGCTAGTTGTTGCAGGGAATCAGTCTAATGGTAATGCAGGTACAAAAGCATGTGATGATGAAGGTAAAGCTAGAATGGAGACAATATCTGGCAAAGATTACATTTTGCTTCCAATGTAGCCTGTAGATCCACTATTCTCTTAGGATTCAAATGATTCTCCTGATGCTGGAGTCAAACCATCAGGGGAGGCGGAAAAGAAGGATGCTGAAGATCCAGGGAATGAAAGTCGAAATCCAACTGAAGGGAAAGATAGTGAGGTTCCAAGTATAGAGGAGCCAAGAATTAATCAAGAGAAGGATGATAATATTAACATCACTAATAATATTAATACTGCTAGTGATGGAAACAGCACTAACAATGTTAATGTTGTTAGTTTAACTATTAATGTTGCTAGCATAGAAGTTAATGCTATTGATCCAAAAACAAGCATTGAACATCTAAATGATCCAAATATGCCTAAATTGGAAGATATTGTTTATTCAGATGATGATGAAGATGTTGGTGCAGAGGCTGACATGAAAAATTTAGACGCATTTATGCCTGTTAGTCCTATTCTAACTACAAGAATACACAAAGATCATCCAGTTGAACAAATTATTGGAGACTTGCATTCAACACCTCAAACAAGAAGAATGACAAAGAATTTGGAAGAACATGGTTTGTTTAGTTCAGTTCAGCAAAGAACAAACCATAAAGACTTTCAAAATTGCTTGTTTGCTTGCTTTTTATCACAAGAAGAACCCAAAAAGGTATTTCATGCATTGAAGGATCCAAGCTAGATAGAAGCTATGCAAGATGAGCTACTTCAATTCAAATTACAAAAGGTTTGGACCTTGGTGGAATTACCAAATGGCAAAAGGGCCATAGGCACTAAATAGGTTTATAGAAACAAGAAGGATGAAAGAGGTATTGTGATTAAGAATAAAGCAAGATTGGTTGCACAAGGGTACACACAAGAAGAAGGAATAGACTATGATGAGGTTTTTGCTCCTGTTGACAGAATTGAAGCAATTAGGCTATTCTTAGCCTATGCCTTATTTAAAAAGACTTTTCGTGTGTACCAAGGATGTCAAAGTTCTTTTCTTTATGGAAATATTGAAGAGGAAGTCTATGTTTGTCAACCACCAGGATTTGAAGATCCAGACTTCCCTGACAGAGTATACAAAGTAGAAAAGGCACTTTAGGGATTGCATCAAGCTTCCAAAGCTTGGTATGAAACCTTGCCAACTTATTTGTTTGACAATGGGTTTCTAAGGGGAAAGATAGACAAGACTTTGTTTATCAGAAGGGTCAAAAGTGATATTCTGTTAGTTTAAGTGTATGCGGATGATATCATTTTTGGTTCTACAAAGAAGTCATTATGCATTGAGTTTAAGAAGATGATGCATAAGAAGTTTCAAATGAGCTCTATGGGTAACTCACATTCTTCCTAGGACTGCAAGTGAAGCAGAAGGAAGATGGGATTTTTATCAGTCAAGACAAGTATGTGACTAAAATTTTGAAGAAATTTGGTTTTACTGATATCAAGACAGCAAGCACACATATAGGAAAACAAAATCCTTTGCTCAAAGATGCAGATGGTGAAGAAGTAGATGAACACTTGTATAGATCCATGATTGGATCATTGATGTATCTAACTTTTTCAAGGCCTGATATTATGTTTACAATATGTGCATGTGCAAGATTCCAAGTCAATCATAAAAGTTTCAACATCTTCAATAGTTGTGAAAAGATCTTTAAGATACATAAAAGGTACACCGCTAAATTGGGCCTTGGTACTCCAAGGAGTCACGCTTTTGATTGTGGCATAAAACTCACATGAATATAGCCAGAGCAAGCTTAGATAGGAAGTCCACAACAGGAGGTTGTCAATTCTTAGGGTGCAAATTGATCTCATGGCAATGCAAGAAGCAGACTGTGGTTGCTAATTCCACAATTGAAGGTGAGTATATAGATGCTTCCAATTGCTGTGGACAGGTGCTTTGGATCCAAAATCAATTGCTGGATTATGGATATAACTTTATGCAGACTAGGATTCATATTGATAATGTGAGTACTATCTGCATAGTTAAGAACCCTTTTTTTCACTCAAAGACAAAGAATATTGAGATTAGGCATCACTTTATCAGAGATTCTTATGAAAAGAAGCTTATCCAGATGAACAAGATTCACATGGATCAGAATGTTGCAGATTCGCTTACAAAAGCATTTGATGTTAGCAGATTTCAATATCTGATTGCAAGTATTGAAATGCTTAATCTCTGAAGTCTTGATTAATGAAAGGATGTTTGGAATGGAATGAAAAAGCTGCTAAGGTTGAAATTGGAGTAAGTACTTGTAACTTAAAAGTTTCTGATGTTAAGTATAATTAGTAGTGCTAGTTATACTTAATACTGCTAAGTTAAGACTAGTAGTTATACTTAATACTGTTAAGTATAATTAATACTGTGAGAATTGAGAGAGATAGTGAGCTAAAAAATAGAAAGAGAGATGTGTGAAATCAACACTAGAAAGAGAACGAGTGTGAACAAATAAACAGATAGAGTGAATTGGTGAGAAAAAGAATTGAGAGAAATAATGAGCTGAAAAATAGAAAAAGAGATGTGTGAAATCAAAAATAAAAAGAGAGATGTGTGAAAATAAAAACAGATAGATTGAATTAGTGAGAAAAAGAATTGAGAGAAATTGTAAGCTGAAAAATAGAAAGAGATATATGAAATCAAAAATAGACAAAGAGTATTATGAGCTAAAAGAATTGAGAGAAATCAAAAACAGACAAAGAGAATTTGTAAGTTAAAATATTAATTTGATGATGGCAATACTAATTAGAAAGGAATTGGAGTTAATTCAAAGTTAGTACTGCTAGGCATAAACTTAATACTGCTAGTATAAGTTAATGTTGCTAAGCATAAACTTACTACTGCTGTTGAAAGTTAATGCTGCTAGGCTTAATTTACTACTGTTGGGTTACTTACTACTGCTAGTTGAAAATTAATGCTATTAGGCATAACTTACAACTGCTGGTGAACATTAATGTTGTTGAGGGTATTTTCATAAATACTTCAATTAAGGGTTTCAATCACTCATTCAATCGATTTTAATCTTTCATATACTCTCTAATCATAAACCCTAACTCAGTTTCATCACTCTTCATCAAAACCCAACATAATTTTGGATCAAAAGTTTGCTGATACTCACAATTTAGTTGCATTTTTGGAGGAACCCACTGAAAGTGAAGGGTTTGAGGAGATAGTTGATTTTTTGAATGCAAACCATATCAAATATGCTTTAACCGTCAACCTACAAATCTATTGTTCATTATTTAAACCATTCTGGGGATATTATTGAAACACCCCCTTATTTGACATATAGTAGTGGAAGCTAAATTGGGATATTACTTCATGAATCAATAGTCATAATCATAGAAAACGACTCAAAAGAGACGTTTTGGAAAATTTAGTTATCATTCAATATTATTTCAGAGTTTTACAAAAGGAGGTCCCAAAATACATATGAAAACATAGAGTTTAAAAAAACGATACTCAAAGTTTGGACCTCCCTCCTAAGTCAAATGCCCTTCCATGTCATAGTTGCTCAATTACCTGAGATAAACATGCTAAAAGGGTCAACACAACGGTTGAGTGAAATTCACAGGTTTGAAATGTAATAGTTGAATACAAGTCAATGTAATAGTAATAATCGCTTGGGGCAATAACTTATGAATAACATTTACTTAAGGTTTTGGTGTCATGAGCTTAGTGCAATAATATAATATTGTTTACCATACTTCGCAAAGTAATTAACGGTTCATGATAGTGGGGCCTGATGCAATGGGGTATTTAGCATTCATATATCAGATACATATCATTTGGAAAATACTTGTATTCATGTTTATAGCAGGTATCTCCCCACGGAGTTTAGAAAACATGTAAAGGTGGGACTATGAACTCACCTTGATAAGGTAGTTGATTGACGTCAAAAGTGACTCAATTGAAAATAAACAGCCTTGTCACGTAACCTGGGGTAATATGTCAAGTCTTAGTTTGATTGTTTCAAAACTTTATTTCATAAAGTTTAACGTAAATTATTTTGGTTTATTAGTTTGTGAAAACATCGTATCACTGTTCGGAAGCTATCATAATCAAGAGGTCATCAGTAAACATTTGAGGAGCTTGGACACTTTATAATCTTAAATCACAACTCGTCAACGTCTACCCAAAAAAATCCCCTCACATGAAATTCCCCCTATTAACGATGATACGTTTATTAGTTTAAATGATAGGATTTTATCTATTTAATTTCTTCAAAAGCTAGTGGATGATAAATTATGTTAAATATATAACATAATTATTTTATAGTGTTTCGATCCCGAGAAGAAAATGATAATATGTTCGAGGTTATAAATAAATGTCGAGCTTATAATATTTAAATATATTCTATAATAAATATAAAAATATTATATTTTATACCCTTGAGAATATGAAGATGACAATATATACCCTTGGTATATATATTAATTTACACTTTTAACCCTTTATTATATTTTAAAAATATTAAACCTTTAACTTAGAAATATGGAAAAACAGGCCCTTGTGGTTTTAACTTTAGGATAATTAAACTTTTGGCCCGAAAGTTTAATAATTTCAAAAGTTACAATATATACCCTTATGCATGAAATGTTTTGCGTTTTTATTCCAAATTATATAATATTTGTATTTTTCATCTCAAAATCAATTTTTAGCTTATAGCTTATTACTATAAGCTAAAATAAGCTAGTTTTACGAGCTTGTAGCTTATGAAATGAGCTTATGAGTTTGAAAATCCAAATGGCAGTTTTGGTTAGAAAAACAAAAACCCATTGGTTAGGGCTTTTTGGATTAGTTTTAATGATTATAAAAGTTATAAGTGAGCTTATAGAAATAGCTTATTACAACAGCTTGTTGCTTATAGTTTATTAGGTTCACGAAAAGAGCTTTTATGGTTTTAAGGGCGCGTTTGGTTTAGGAAAACCAAGCGTGTTGCTTAGGGTTTTAAGAGCTTAAACATATAGCTCAATCCAATCTTACACATGATCTAAAACACATTAGGAGCTTATTGAACAAGTTATAGGACATACTAGGGCTTAAATGGATTAAAAATGGCTTGATATGGGTCAAAAATGATAAAATGTAACCTGAAAGCTTGGAGATGAATCAAGAATCCTTTGATCTTATACCTTGGCTTCTCTAGTGGCTTAAACTTCTTCTCTTTCTCTTCTTTGGCTCAAAATACGTCAAGAGCAAGTGAGATGTGTTGGATAAAATATGTGTTTAATGACAGTAGTGTTTGTGGAAAGTGTCTGTTTTCGTGTTATATATCTAGGGCCACCAAGGAGGAGTAGTGGCCAAGTTGTGAGGAGTGGTGGCCAAGTTCTATCAAGGTGTGACTAAGGGAATCTAGGAAGATAGCTTAGCAAGGTGTTAGAATGTGAGGGGGTTCGGTTTGCCCAGGAGGTAACGAGGTGGTGACAATTAGGTGGTGAGGTGGCAGCATGGTGGTGAAAGGAGGTGACAAGGTGCTTTACTTGGGGTGCAAGGTGGTCACAAGGTGATAGGCAATGTGGTGCATCATGGTGGAGTATGCTTGCTAGGTTTTGGCGTGGTTTAAACTTGGTTCGAAACTAGTTTAGAGGTATCAGGTTGTTTAGGGTTTTCGGGTTAGGTTTTTAGGGTTTTGCAGAGTGTGTGGAGTGAAATGGAGGGTAAACTAGTTCAAATGTTGTTCATTGGAGAGTAGTAACTTAGGCTTAAAGAGTGGTATGATGTATATTAGTGATGTGTGTTTTCTAAGTTTTAAATTTATAATACTAGAGATACCGACTTTTACTAAAACACAACCATGGGAAAGTATAAGACCTTTCGTGTATATATAGCTTTTTAGTAAGTCAAGGTCGTCTAACGTGAATTGAAGATTTCACAGTTTGTAATTAAAGGTGTCTACAGTGTTAACAAAGATTGGTCACGGATCAAATTAACCAAGAAACGACCATAAATATCACATAATGCAAAGAAAAGCAGTTAAAGGATGATTCACTCAATATTAAGGTATGTATGTTTAGGCAATGATCACTTAGATAATAGATGTGTTGAATAGTGTAAATTGATTTTATCATCAAGTTATAAATCCTTTCATCGGCCTTTAAATAAAAACTAGGATTATATCGATTTAATAACAAACAAATCTTTCGACCATCAAAGTTATTATAACCAATATAGTAAATGGAATGATAAAACATAAGTTTATAAGTATCCTTTCGGCCTTTACACTTAAAAAAATCATGTTTAACCATTTCAATAAACACATATCTAAACGCTCCATATCAAAGATCACATAATGCTAAAACAAACATAATACAACTACTCCATGATCAAAGTAACAAAACACATAACATTCATCATGGATTCAACAAAGATTATATTCAAAAGAGTAACAAGATTCATACCAATTCCAAGAGCAAAGTATGGTGATTTCACAAGAATTTCCCAAGAACACTTTATTATATTCAAAGCAAAATCCGGAAACTATGAACAATTCTGTCACAATCGCTTATAGATTCGAAATAACACTATAACTATGCTTCTTTGGCTACGCACTTTTTTTTAAGTGCGGCGCACTTTGGCCCCTGAAAAGCCTATAAATACCTTCCTAATCTCTCATATTTCTCACACACTCATACAAACAAATCCATTTTGTTTGTAACACTTAGGAGAGGTATTTTTGATGTTCTTGGCTTGATAAACTAAGGAACCAAGCACCCCTTCAAACCACCATCACCACCACCATTAGAATCAAAGTAAGGAGGAGTTTTTAAAGAAGTTGGATAGTCTTGGTTGATGTTCATCATTGTTCTTAGGTTTTGATCCATCAAAGAAGCATAGTTATAGTGTTATTTCGAATCTATAAACGATCGTGACGAAATTATTCATAGTTTCTGGATTTTTCTTTGCATATAATAAAGTGTTCTTGGGAAATTCTTGTGAAATCACCATACTTTGCTTTTAGAATTGGTATGAATCTTGTTACTCTTTTGAATATAATCCTTGTTGAATCCATAATGAATGTTATGTGTTTTGTTACTTTGATTATGGAGTAGTAATCTTATGTTTGTTTGGGCATAATGTGATCTTGGACATGAAACG
>BQNB010119677.1:0-20771 GCA_026074375.1 Tanacetum coccineum
CACTTTCTATGTTGCTTGGTGGTCGATTTGGAGGTTCAGGAATCGCATCATTTTCGAGGCTACTCGTCCTAGTCGCTCGAAAATTTTCGACGATATTGTTTTTTATGCTTTTAATTGGTGTAATAGTCGATGTCATAAGGCTTTTTCGTGGGAGGACTGGCTTAAAAACCCTCATCTTATTTCCTTGTAATGTTTTTCTAGCATCTTGCGGGTTTTATAATATCATCGCCGTTCAAAAAAAAAAGTGTTTATGTTTTCTGTGTTATGTCTCATGCAATTGTGATCTCCTATTTATAAAAGATATATACTCAAACCTTAGTCAATGGAATTATGAGAGATTAATGGCTCATTAATCTCTTCCATAATTAGCCTCCATAATTATAGGAATTAGTGGTTACATGACCAATTTAAATGTGGTCATTTAATGCAGTCAAACAAATGTTAGAGCAAAAGGTGTAGTGGCACAACTTTCCCTCTTCATTTGGGCCCATCGCTGCCACCTCAGCGCCACCTCATTTCAACACAACACAAAAAATACCCATTCACTCATGATATTTCTCTCTCCTCTTCATTTGGGCCCCACCCACTCATAATTTTATTTTCTTTTACATTTTCCACACAAATTAAAATTCATTTCATTAAAATAAAATTACGTGACAAAGTACGGACATGTAGAAAATACATTTTTACGGAAATAGGAAAAATACGCAATGTACTGGAAAATTAGTGAAATTCATGGTTGTTGTGTAGTGCCCAAAATGCTCAATGATGGACTCCGTTTGAAGCCTTGAATGTGTTTGTTTTAATCGCGAAGTTCTTTTGCTTTCATCTGTACGGATTGCACATCGACTTCGACCCATTTTTCCTTAATTTATTTGGCTGTGGACCATAATGTAAATTTGTCACCGGCTTTTCGGAATGTACGTACATTACTCTATTGAATTTTTCAAAAGCATGTTATGCACATATGATGCACGTTGTACATGGTTCTTCGTAGCTTGTGTTCACAGTCCAAGTGCACGCGCCGGCTTGAGCAATAATACGCCATCGTCTGTTATAGGACACCCAAATCGCCCTTTGCAACATCCTTGCCTGAGGGCACACTTTCCGTGAACGCCGTTGTAAACAAACGTTGTTTTTTAGTTCGCGTGCAACAGAGTGGGAAGGGATTTGACAATCGTTGGCCATTGAGGGTAGAATACCATGCTGGCAAGGTGATAGTACCCTTATCAAATGGTGTGCCGATTTACAGAGCAATATGGTGTATGCCACTGGTGCGTTGTCAGCCAAAAGGTCGTTCGAACAAGTAGAGGATGATGCAGATACAAATAATATCATTATTGGACACCGTGTTGTAACCGCTGGGAAAAAGCATCCAAATCCACAAATTCGTATGATTGCAAACAACTTCTTTGTATGATGGTCTGGGTTATTTTTTATCACCTCTCCACATTGGCAGGCCGTGCCCTGAGTCTTCAGTGTAATTAACCCATTTCAATTATTATACAATCAATGCTACCAGTAGTATTCTGGAAAACCCATGACTCCTATTATGTGGGTCGTATAAGTTTCCGAAGTTCAGTCTAATGTAGGGTGTTTGTTTAAAACTCGGGCTGATACAAATCCATTAACGGCGTACCTTACATAAAATTATCGAGAGCAATCGCCGTGCGGAATGTTCCCCTCCATGTGACAAGTAATGTATCTAATGGCATCCGGTGTTGTTACCGCGCGCACGCCAATTCGGCGCTAGGACGAGATGTGACATTGTCTATTAAAGACAACTAAAGTACTCTTTTTGTGTAAACCCTGTTGCAATCTTATCGAATGTTAGTGAAAAAACTGAAAAATGCATGGGTAGATGATTAATAGTTTGTAATGTAATTTTCATTACGTTGAACGATTTTCAAAAATGTTCTCGGTTCATGCGATATCGTCTTCATAAAAATACTCCGCGCGATATTTTGGGTGTGGACCAAATAATACTCCATTAAACGTTTTCTTCTTGAGACATCCACGTTCTACGATTGAATGTATGGTACGCTTTGGAACAAACTTCAACTTTCATCTTGATATCGTTGTTGATCTCCATTATCATGGTCTGATACTCACGCACTGAGATGATGTACGTACTGAGATAGGAACATCTCGAGCGATTATGCATAGAGAAAAGCATTGTAGTGTATCTATCTGACTTTTTTTATATTCTAATCATGTAGATTGAATGTATTTGTGTGTGTTTAAAATGAAAAAAATATGGGATATATATAAATAAAAAAAATTAATTTTAATAATTTTTTTAAACGTTTGCAACAGATAGTTTTTGGGGGTGGGTCCCATTTTCAAACGGCTAAATTGTGATTCGTTTTGTTATGAAATGCTCGGCGAAGTGGGGGGGCCGGTGTGGCGAAGTGACACCTCAGCCACGGCGAGGGGCCTTCGCCGTTACACCGTTTGCTCTTATACCGAATAATCTAATAGATTAGATCTAATTAATTTGAGTTTATTGGGCTTTTTATATCTTTACAATTATACGAGACATGCAGACCCGTGCGTTGCACACGGGTTGTATCTAATTGTTGAATGCGTAAGGTTTGTGTGAGTTGGGTAGTTGTAAGTATGCTGATGCATGTAATTGAAACGTGACGCGTAATTTTTAGGTAAGTAGCTATAAAATAATTTGAATTAAAGGAAGCTTAAACGCATATGGCTCTTTCAAAATAAGTCTAAAAAACATGAAGCCGTTTGATCAATGTACTAGAAAACCTGTTAGTAAAAAATAAAATTTTTGCTTGTGTCTAAAATACTCAAGTTTTTAGATAAACCAATATTTCTCTCAAAAACACCATTATTAATATATAGATAAGGGATTATACCTTTGATTTGTCTTTTCGTAGAGACCACCAAGAGGTAGGGGTGGAACAAGACCAATTCAATGCTCTTTTGTCGTGGTCAAAGACATCAGTTAGTTTCCTATGGAAAGAATCGAATGGTCCTGGAGTTCTCTCAGTTCAAGTGGTTCTCAGTGTGCATCTGTGAGGACGTTTGATAGATGATAAAACTCTTCCAGAAGCTACGCATAAAAAATAGTGTGGGTTGTTTTGGTGCCATTAAGTTTAATGTGCACGCTTGGAAGGTTAATATGTAATTCGTTTGCCTACTAGGTTTCAATATATGAGTAGAGGTATTCTCATCGACTTCACCCTTAAAGTGCCTGGTACTTGAGATTATGGGTTGTGGAGACGGTGTAACCACTTATTTTTCTCCTTTGCACTTTAGTACGTAATCTTGTAGATCTGATTGTTCGCTGGTGGAATGTTACTCGCGTGGATATTGATTCTTATTCTGACTGAGAAAACTGTGGATACAAAATCTTCGTCTTCCTATCAAGAACAAAAAGGTTGTTGGAAGGGGTTGTGCTTCTATATTATGTGGGTGTGGTAATGTGTGGGACTTTTCGCAACAAGATGCTCTTTGACGTTTTTAAAAATCCGAAGAAGAAGAAGGCGACCTTGTTCTCGACGATATTGTGTTATGTCTTATTTTTGGGTTTTATAATAGATGTAATTTCCTCGTGTTAATATGTCTGACTGGATCATAAAATCCTAGTTTAATCCTTTGTAATTTGCTAGTTCCTTACTAGCGTTTCATTAATAAAATTGCCGTTAAAAAAAATATATATATAGATAAGTGATAGCTTATAGATCTCATACCTATGGTGTTTTTTAAATGGATCAATTTGTTTATGGAATCTTAAGATGTTTCTTACACACAAAAGCTTAAAAGCAACAAAATGGTTTTTTATAAATATATTGTACACACGGTCGATTCATGGATTAAATTCAATTCACTTGTATAACATAGAAACACTTTAATAAATTGATCAATATCGGGAAAGAACTAATCAAAAAGAAAGATCAGAAACAATTTAATAAATTGATCAATATAGAAAAATAACTAATAAAGAAGTCATTTCTTGGGCCATGTTATTCCTTAATAAAATCACAAACTTAAAGTTCACCCAAGTAACACGGAATAACCAACGGGCATTTTGGTCCAATGGTATGGAGTTTTTTACCTCCTGGGAAAAAGGTCTCCATGTTGGGAAAGTCTTGTCTAGGGCGACGATAGGGGTTTCCTCCCGCGTGTGTAAGGGTAGGGTTGCCATTCGACCTTCTGGGCTGAACCCAACCTGGTTGTGTGGGCTCGCTACGCCTTCTGAGCTAGGGGCCTTGTAGCCACAAATTGTTGTTCCAAAAAAAACCAAGTAACATTGATAGTGTATCATGAAATGAATAAGAAAGCAAGTCTGACATTAAGTTATCCACATTTTTTTATCACATCCATAAAGCCTTCCAAGAGCTTCTAAGCATTCTGCATACACGAAACGATCAAAAAAACAATCAAATGCATCGAACTAATTAGAGATATATAAATACTTAACTAAAGATTGTCTTAATTATTGGCCATCCACGCTGGCATGAACGCATATCTTCTTTAGTACCATTGACTTCATTATTTATTTAAAGCTTTTATTCTTCAAATAATTAGCTATATTTAATTTCAGGTTATGATAACTATTTCTATATTATCAACTAGCTTCAAGGTCCGATGAACGACTAGCTTTAAAAATTATTTAAAATCATAAAGAGGTAGTAAAAGCTTGATATGATATCTGCAGGAATATCAGGGTCCATATCTTTAACTTCTTTTTCCAACTCTACAGGTTTCGTCACATCCACAAATTCCGTAAAACCAACATGATATTATGAAAGATTAAGGTTATACAGACCATGGAGATAGCAGTTGACTACTGCATTCAGGATTGATTATGTATATTATTACTGAACTCCACATCTGTAATATGAACATGATAATCGGTTTATGCCAAACCCTTATAAAAGGTTAGGTATTGAGTAACTTATCACAATACGTACGTGAAACTATATCTATAATCTTTAACTCAAGAGTAAAGTACTTGGTTCTCACACAAGGTTGTTATGGTCTCTAACAATTACATTTATAAGGCAACACTTTTTTTTATAAAATATATAAGGTAAAGTCTTATTTTTATGAAATCAAGTTCCTGCATTTTCATAATTAGACCAATAGTAAGAAAGTAATTTTTATTCCCAGAGATACCTCATGGGCTCTATTAATATCAAAAAACCTGATGCTTGACTCACACTTATCAGTTAGCTAACTTGTTTTTCATGTGTAAGTTTTTTGCTTAACATATGTCTCGTCTTATCAAACTGTTATAACATGCCTTATATTTCATAAACACATTAAATAGTGGAAAATTATACCTAATTTCAATATCATCATATGCCAAAAAAGAAAAAAAAGAGTTACTGAATATAAGGGACCCTACTTGGATAGTTTTTTCACCCGCGTACTAATATTGTACCCATTTCTACCCACTATGCACTACAACCTTCGCTTCTATGTTCTCACATCTACTAAAAGAAATCTTTGTTTTCAACAATTAAAAAAAAAAACAGCAAAGCTTATTGATCAAATACTAATTGTTTATAAAAACACATACCTGAAAGTATATCTCTAGACCATGCACAAGATCTGTCAACATAAAACCTTTGTAAAGAGCACGGTCAGACAACAATACGCAGGACATAAGAAAGAATAATGATAGGATAACATACAAACCGCCATAAGAATCAATCTTGAATATTAGCTCGTCTAAGGGACATTAAGGGCTTGTAAAGCGGATAAGTTGCTAGCACCTCAGTTTGAGATAATACAATGCTGAAGTTGCTATTGTTTTTCTTAGTTTTAGGCTAAACTTGATGTCATTTATATATACTATGCCATACTATAAAATAACCAACAGAACATTTAAGGAGAGACTGATTTTCCTATTTTGTTGTACCATTTTTATTGAATTTATGTTTACATAGTCAAAAAAACGTATTTATATTACAAAACAATTTTCAGATATAATCATGTGAAGAAAGAAGGTTATATTGAAACAATAAGCAGCAACATAATCACACTAAAATGAGAGCAGCTTTAATATTGAAACAGTAATAGCCTTTTAAGATGTCGAGAGATACAGTTGACCAATGCCTTTGGTATTGTTCTTCTTCAGGTTATTATAGGAATAAAACTAATAAGTGACGGCTAATCAAAGGATGAAGAAACCTAATCAGTAACAAATATTAACAGTTTTCTCATTATATACAGAATGAATCTCCATCTTCAAAGCTAAGCAAACAAATTTGTTAAAGGCTTGTTTTTTTGGTAAAAACTTCGATCATGACAAACTCAAAGATCTCAAGTACGACAACAACAGTATAATGAACAACAATTTACAGTCACTCAGTACTCTATATTGGACCCTCTTGGCCAATATATTTTACTAAACACCGTACATTCCATTTTATACAAATCATAGGCTTCTTGGAATTACATACACGGGGATCATTTATTGTCTTAATGGCATGCTACATAACATTCCAACAATATCATGTCTAGCTCTTTCAAATAAATGAGGATGTTACTAAGTAAAATATATACTAATCTTTACTGTTAAGAGTTTACTCGTTCATAGTGAAGTAGATTATTTAGCGCAACTTGATTTTGGCAAGGCAAAATACTTATCAAAGTAACAAATAACATTAAAGCCGTAAGTCTTAAGTAAACTGGTTTTAAAGATACGCATTAGATACATAATCTATATCATGTGCCACTGAATTTAGTTGTAACAAAGAAAGAATATTTTTTTGAGAAGTGTTGCTATGTTGGAAGTGTTATATAGTGAATCTTGGAGGGAAACTTGGAGGGAAAAAATGGGAGGGAAAAACAGATTATAATTACTGACGTGGAAAATAACACATTGACGTGGCTAGTAGAAAAGTCAACACGACCGGTTTGACCGGTAACAAATGAAAAAATACCGGCTATTAGCGGGTTTGGTGATTAATAACTGTATTTTATTTAGTACATTGTTCATAATAAAATACTCAATATAGTAAATTGTTCATAAATGATGTTTAGGTTTTAAATTTCACGAATGAGAATAGACTTAAATAGGTAGGTATGATATTCAATTGGTGATACAATTTAGGGGTGTAGATCGGTTCGGTTATCGGGTTGTTCGGTTAATTCGGTTCAGTTAATTTGGTTAATTTTTTTTTGGGTCAATCCGAAAACTGAACCGAACCGAACTAGAATTCAACTGAACCGAACCGAAAACCGAATTTGAATTCGGTTCGGTTCTCGGGTTGACCCGAATAACCCGAACAACCCGAATTTCACTATCTATTTAAAAATAAAAATAATATATTTAACAAAACAAATTTATTTTAAGCATAAAAAATATTTTTTATATTATGATAAAATTTTAATGATATTTATAAATATATAAAAAATAATATATATATTTATATGATTTCAATTTTCGGTTCAGTTTTCGGTTCCGATTGCCAAACTCATATCCAACCCGAGAACCGAATTAGTAGTTCGGTTCGATTCAGTTTTGGCAAATTCGGTTCGGTTACTAGTTCGGTTCGGTTTCGATTTTCGGTTTTTTTTTTCTGCTCACCTAAACACGTATTTTGAAGCCCACGGGCTACAACTAGATGAGTGTGTTGGCAAGTATTGATTTGCTAAACTTTAAGTACAGTATGGGCAAGCCCATAAAATTGCAGCAGCCCAATCCAAATACTTTTAGTAACACTATTAACTTGTGATAAGACTGGATAACATTTTTTTTGTATGCGCGAATTTGAACGGATAGAATAAAACATCCATTTCAACCATTTTCATAATAATGGCCGGCATTCTTGCTCCTCTTGGTATCTCCACCACCACCACCTTCTTAAATATCAACCGTTTTAACAGAATTTCAACCACCACTTTCAGAAGAGTTACCAGAATTCAATGCATAGGATGGGTATTTTTTACTTTTTTACTAGCACATGCAGGACGGAACCAGTATCAAATATGGCCGGTTGCACAATTTTTTTTTGAAAAAACCTAATATCAGAAACATATTTTGACGGACTAGGTGCATTTAAGGCATTTAAGATGCACCACTGCATTGAAAAAATCCATGGGGTCACGGAACCCCTGGTTCGGTCCCTGCTAGTATGTAGTAAATGTTTTTTATTCTTCTTACGTTATGTTATGTGATTTGTGTGAAGGAAGGATCCTGAAGGAATACTGGGCCCACCTAGTACTGGTCACTTAGCTAGACGTGAGTTCCAGAGAAGACTTGAACATGACGCTGAGGCTCGCGAAGATTATCAGCGTCAACTCCTTGAAGAAAAAGAACGCCGTCGCAAGTTGCGCGAGGTTCATTTCTTTATTTAAACCTCCTAACAACGTTATAGTAGTTTAACATGTTAGATATTACCCCTAACTGAAAGAAAACATTAATGTTTGATCAAAGGTAGAGTTGTTGTCATTGTGCTATTTTCATAAAATGTGTGTTTAGGAATTCAAAAGTTATTATGTATGTAACAACATTATAAAGTGCATTGAGTTATTATTCACATTATTAGTATTTATAATTTGGTTAAAGGCAGAGCTGTCATTCTGCTAAGTAAACATGGTAATCGTTGCACTTTTCTTAAACGACGTGGTTTTGGTTTGGGGAACAATCTTTTGGGTTGGGGGGAGTGTAAAGACGGAAATGGGTGAAAAGTGATAAAATTGGGACTTTATGTGATAAGGAGACGATGGGCGTCTACATGATTGGTATGTATATTTGTGTAACTGTTGGTTTTATGTGTGTATAATGTAGTCAAGGCGTGTTCCGGAAAATAATTCACAATTGGTTGAGTATTTTCTTGATACCGAAGCTCAGGAGCTTGAATTAGAGATTGCTAGAATGAGATATAAGTAAGCACTTCTTTCCATTTCGGTTCACTACTTATTGAATTATTCTTGAACACTAAATTACATATCTTGATTATAGTGGCCTATTAAAAAAAATCATATTGACATCGATATTTTCAGGTTAACTGATGAGTTTTTCAATCACTTAAAGTTTGAACTTGGACAGCTTCGGTTTGCTGTTCAAAAGACCGAGGTTTGTTTTCTATTTCTATTATATGCTTAAATTAGATTTGTCCCATATCTGAATATGTTTTTCATCATCATGTGAGTACTAATGATCACCGTAGGATATGGAAGGCGGAGGGGGGAATATGGAAGAAGAGTTATGAGTTTCTTTGGATTTTTTTTTTTTGGTTTTTTTTTGGTGTGTTTGTTTTTTTGGACTGATCTTGGATGACTTTTTTGTTGTTTGGTCTTTTTGTTTTTTTTGGAAGGTCTCTTTTTTTTTATAGTTTGTGGTATTTTTTTTTTTGGATTTTTTTGATATTTTTTGGTTTGGACTTTTTTTTGGTTTTTTTTTTGTTTTGTTTTTGTTTTGTGGTTTTTTTTTGGCTTTGGTTTTGGTTTTTTTTGGTATTTTTTTTTTTTTTTGGATGTTTTGGTGGATTTTTCTTTTTGATTTTTTGTTTTTAGGGATTTCATTTTTTTCTTTTTTTTTTCTGGGTGGATTTGTTTGTTGTTGTTTTTTTTTTTGGTTTTTCTTGTATATTGGTTGTTTTTTTGTTATTTTTTTTTTTTCTGGATTTTATTTTTTTTTGTTGGTTTTATGGTTGGAGTTGGTTTTCTGTTGGATTTTTTTGGGTTTGGACGTTTTTTTTTTTTTTTTTTTTTTTCATGATTTTTGTGTTTTTTTGTGTTTTTTAGTTTTTTGGTTTTTGGCTATTTTTTATGGTGTTGAAGCCACTACAAAAAAGCTCTTCTGGAAGGAATACGTTAGTAGCTATACCATGATACGAGTATCTCTGAAGTTCCATTAGACATTGTTTTTTTTAACCCGTAAAGATCTGTATTGTTAATCTTTTGCAGAAGCGTATGATAAATTGCAAGCTAACATAGTGAAGGCACGAGATAACCTAAACAAAATATTTACATCAAAGGATGTGAAAGCAACTGTATGTGACTCACAAACATTGGAATCTGCTCATTTCTCTTAAATTAATCCGTTTACTTGAAACTGAAAGAATATTGTTGTCGTACATAGTTACTGGATATGGTGGAGAAGAACGAGATCAACAGACCTTTATTGGCACTTCTTGATGAAAACATAGCAAGTGCTCGCAGGAGTAATCAGGTAAATAATTGAATAGAGTTAAATAATCTGAAGTAGAATTAGTTAAATACATATTCATTGAACTTTCACATGCAAATTAAGCAACTTCTTCGTGTTATATACAAAGTCTAACCATTTTTAAGTATACTTAGTTACTCCTAGTAACAGTAAAGATATTGCTGTTTTTTTTTCCATTATGCAGACAGAAGCAGCAGACTACATGGAAAAGGTTCGTGGGGCTGTTCGCAAGTACTATACTGTCTAATCTCGAGGTAGAAAATATGCAGTAGATTCTTGTCTATATGTTATTTTAATGAAAAGCGTGTATCGGTTCTTTTGAGCACTGCTACGACATAGCGTTCATATAGTGAGTGTAAACTACAAGTATATTGTATTTTCAAAGCTAATAAGTATCTCAGAATGTTTTGCTATACTATGTAAGTCGTTCTATTGATTTTAAGAGTGACCCAAAGTCTAATCTCATTCGACAAGCTGCATAAAGGCTTTGCTTGATTATTCATAATAGTTGATGTATCAGAAAACCAGCCACTATATCCGAAGGATTACTAGATTTAACATATTCATTGCCTACTTAAGATCAAAACTAATGTCGTTTCTCTTTTGAAACAGCTAATAGTCTTTCGCACAAGCCTTGTTGGAGACTTGGACTCACAACCTATTGGTTGATGGGTTGTCTTTGGTACAACTAAGCTAAAGGCCTAAATAATGTCAGATATGTTAGTTATGAAGTGTATCATAATAGGAAGATTATTGTCCATATATGACAAAATATACCACATCATTTCTCGTATGAGCAGATGACTGACAACGTATGAGGGTATCTCATTAGTGGCTGTCATGAATTATTTTATCAGCTTGACTGCGTTAAAAATTACTGAGCGAAAAAGACACCCACCCACCCTACTCTACACATTTTGACCACACTTTTTGTCCATGTTGCAACTTGATCTCACGAACTCTTGGTTTTTGGTCCACATCGGAAACGCTAAGCCAAAAGGTGTTGGTCTTTATCGCATTCAAGTAATACCAAGCTGTGGCTTATCTGTGACAGAACTACTAGATCGAGCCTTTAAGACCAAAAACTACTGCTACTAATATTTGTAGTAACTACTACGTAATAGATATCTATCCAAACCCCCTTTTTGGCTAAGAATTATGTTTACTATAGTCTGCTTTCCATGACCTGTTTTTCTTTTCGTAGGTATTTATTTAAACCATCTTAGTCCTAGTCTGGTTTCGTAGTTGTGCTTATCTTGTTCTGTCGTGATATTGTAGCAACCCAACAAATCAAGTTGGACATTATTCTCCCTTAAATTTAGGAAGCATCATGTGGTGGTTGTAAATTATTGATTCTTAATATCTTAGTGTTACCTATCTGCATGACCTGATTACAGAAACACGATTAACTTATTTGCGTTTAACAAAATCATATATTTCTAAGGGCCACCTAGTTGATTCCCTAGTTCCTACTCTATATTCTATAATTTAACATTAAGGTTGTATTAGTTTTGATTACCTAAACTTACTCCTGTGGCTTCCCTTATACTGTATTACTTTAGAATATAAAAAAATGTGGTTACGGGTCTCAGTTACTTGACGTGAGTAGAAATGCAGACGTGACTCATGAAATGCAGAAAATACATGTAGTCACAGTAACTCAGAATCTTCATATGTTAGTGTACAATTTAAAATAGTATATGCGTTGTTTAAGACAGGCAAAGAAACGTGGATGACCTTAAAATATTTGTGTTAGTTTACGACAAACGAAGCTTGGACTTGGAATATTAAATATCCCACTTGTTTATATGTTTATATTCAAGAAATCTCGTGAAGCTTCGGCTTTGTCTCTTCTATATTTGATAGATTTCTTAGGCTGAATACCGACCAATGTGTACCTATAATATTGTATAGTTTAGTTCTGCACAATTGCTTATAAACCAGCTGTTTAAACAAGTATATATTAGCTGTAATTAATGATCCTTATGTAAATCTTTGACTAATATAATCTCATTTGTATGCATTTGATTCCTATTATAAGGTCTTTCTGAGAGGTCTATCTCGGTAACACCCCCACGCTGTGGTTTTCGCATAGTGGTTAGATACTTAATTGGAAGTTTGACTTTGCTTAGCACAGGTCTGCAAGTCAAAGCTTTTGTTAATTGACTAAGGAGATGTAAGTTTGATACATATCTTAAGTCAAGAATAGATGACAAAGCATTTAAAGCGTAAAACTTAATGCACGTGAGTATGTGACCAAGTCTAACCATGGTATCAACACCGTTAGGTTTGTCTTAGTTCATGAGATTCATGCAATGCCCCCTTTACATTGAAACGACTGTCACATAGGACTGTTATACGCTCACCTATTTGCCAAAAGGAAACCTGAGGCGGGTTATGTGACTGCATATTGATTAAGTTTTATATATAACGGACTTTTATCAAACTTGCCTCCCAGACAAGTCTTTAATAAGTGAGTTGCCTCTTTGCATTTATATTTACAACTTGCTGATACTACTGACTTTGGTCCCTAATGGTCTTTTATCGAATCAAATTATGGACATCCAAGGCCTTTTGTGAATAATCAAGTACTTACACGAAGTTAAAAGAATATACCTAGACATTGCAACTTTGAATAATCAAGTACTTGTTAAAACCTCAGTAAAGATTCCTAAACCCCGAGTCTTGATTTGTTTAATCCCTCTAGCCCGTGAGGTGGTCAACTAAGTCGTAAGCGCTCTTAAGTGTCACTATATAAAGCACCCTACCCTTCTCCTTAACTTCATCCCATTATCTCTCATAATCATACATCACTAACCTTTTGCACTCTCGCCATAAACCTTCCAAAAACACCCTTAAGATATGGAAAAACTTGTGTTTTACTTGCTTGTTCTTGTAGTAGTCATAGTCCAGTATATCACCGTCAATGGTGCCACACCACCTAACAGCATGGACTTCATCAGGGCCTCCTGCAAAACCACCCTGCACCCTGCTCTCTGTGTCAACTGTCTCTCAAGTTATTCGGGTTCTATCCAGGGGAGCGACCACCAACTCGCCAAAGCAGCCATCACAGTCAGCTTCAAGAACGCCAAGTCAGCGTTTGTGTTCGTTTCCAAAATGGCCCGAGTCTCTGGAATAAAACCGAGAGAGCACCAAGCTGTCAATGACTGTATCAGCACTATGACCAACAGTGTTACAAGCCTAAGCCAGTCAGTTCAGGAGCTGGAGAAGATGGCTCGTACCTCAGGTCAAGACTTTGAATGGCACATGAGCAACGTTGAAACATGGGTCGGTTCTGCACTTACTAATCAAAACATATGTGGCAGGGGATTTGCTGATCGTTCCTTGAATGGACGTGTGAAGGGTTCTGTCACCAAGAGGATAGAATACGTTTCTCAAGTCACTAGCAATGCACTCGCTTTGGTCAACAGGTTTGCCGTAAGGCATAGAAAGGGTATTCATAAGCCATAAGTGTTTATCATGTCACAAGATCAAAAATCCCATAAAGAAACCAAGTTGTAAAATACTAGATAGGCTTGTTTGTATCTGTAAACGTTAGTTGTAACTTTTTTGAGTTCAGAAGTTCATGTATCCGTGTTACAAAAATAATCACATGTACTATAAACGTCACTCTTTTTACTGTTCTATGTTAAAACTATAAAAATGTTCTTTCATGTGTGAGTTTCATTTTGTTTTGTTTTATTTCAAATAGGTCTAATAAACTTCTCAGAATTGAACCCTGGATCTTTATATATTAAGTACAGCAATACTTATGCTAATGTTCAAATCACCTTTAAACATGTTAAGAAGTTTGGTCATATTAACCTTCAATTGGCTAATAGACAGGGATACAAGTATAATATCTAAGACAAAGTTTGACTTGTGGTCAAATGGCTAATAGACAGGGATACAAGCGATGTTTTGAAACGCGATTCGACCCGGCCGGGTCAACCGGTTAAACCGGTTCTGGTCGAAAAAACGGGTCAACTTAAACCGGGTTTCATATTTTCAAAACCCGGTTAGACCCGCCGGGTTTAAGGTGACCCAGGCCAACCCGTTTCTCGAGACTAGGCCGGGTTTTGGTTTTTCATGTTTTTTATAAATAAAACAAGTTTTTTTATATATTTGGTACATGTTATATTTGTTATTAAATCGTTTTTAGGCTCAATATAAGGTATATTCATGATTTATATATACATTTTTTTGTATCATTACAAATATTATTATTTTTTATCTTTTTTAAAAACCGGGTTGACCCGGTGGTCGAACTGGTTGAACCAGTAACCCGGTGACTCGACCGGATCGATTAGAAACTCGATTTTCAAAACATTGGATATAAGTATCTTAGACAAAGTTTGACTTGTGGTCAAATGGCGTAGAATAGAGCACAACTGGCAAAAATAGAGTGGTTTTGCCTATTTCGACCTATTTTTGAAGGTTTACAAAATTGGACTTTTCGTCCTCATAAAAACTTGTGAGGACAACACAGATCCCCATGGCCACGAGAATCCGCATTTATGTGGAATGAGCCATGTGGATCCGTGTTTATGCGGAGATCAAAAGACAGAATTCGTAACTTTCTGGAATTTATCCCGAACACGCGAATCTTTTTTATCTTTATCAGTTGCGCTAAGTTTTTAAAATAAAAATGTATCCTCGTTGAGTCATTGTGTGCTGACTATAATAGGCTAATAGCATAAGCGTGCGAATAACTTAACTGGCCCAAAAAGACCCATATACAATTATTATTATTAGGGGTGTTGATCGGTTCGGTTATCGGGTTATTCGGTTAGTTCGGTTAAATTTTTTTTTTAGGTCAACCCAAAAACCAAACCAAACCGAAAACCAAATTCGAATTCGGTTCGATTCTCGGGTTGACCCGAATAACTTGAATTTCACTATTTTAAAAAAAAAATTAAGAATTACATAGATTTTTAGTAAACAAAAAATTATTATTAACATAAAAAGTATATTTTTTTTATTATGATAACATTTTAATGGTATTTATATAGGATAAAGATCAAATAAAAAGACAAATATTCGTGAGAAGGATAAAAAGATTTATTTTTTTTAAAAAGTTCTCAAAAAAATCTGAAAAAATTCCACAAGATCGTGTATGTTGGTGCATGAAAAAAGTTGTAAGGAGTTTTTCTAAAAGTGGATAGTTTTTACCGGAAAAAAAATACCGAAAAAAAAATTGTGCATTAAATCTGGTTTTTTGTGACATCAATAATATAGTTTAATTTTTGTAACCACTTATTTTGATTTTTGCTGTATCAAAATTTAATTGCGCATCATATATAAAAAGTCGAATTTTTTGTGCATCTAAATTTTTTTGTTTCTGATCATCAAAATTTCTTTTTTTGCGACTTTAAAATATCGTTATAAAAATAAAAATTAGAAAAGAACTTTTTTTACAATTGCCTCGCTTCTACCCGGCCACACCAATCTAACCACATCTACAAGTAATCCTCTAAGCCCCACCCACCCTTTGGAATTTTTTCGTAGAATTTATAAAAAAAATTTCTTATTATCTTTCTAACGAATCATTTGTCTTTTTTTTTATCCTTCTCTTTATTTTATATATTATAATATATATATATCATATATATTCATATATATATATATATTATATATATATATATATATTTATATTTTTGCTGAATCATATTATAAAAAATATATTTTTTTTTATAATTTGCTAATTTCTAGATAAATTTTGTGGGTTTTTGATTTCATACAAATTATTTGCATGATAATTATATTATAAAATATGGTGTAAAAAATAGTAATAAAGGAGGATACAACGTGTATTTGGCTGGAATCATTCCGCCCGTCTAATAAAGAAGCCAGTAAGTTCGTCAATGTGGTCAGAAGCATGTCTAAAGGTACCGAGACAACATGGATTTTGACATCGAATGGTTAACGGAAACATAAAAACAAAAAAATCTAAAAAAACACACCAAACCAATGGGGGGCGGGGGAGGGGAGTGGGTTGCTAATGAATGTGAGGATGAGGATGAGGATGGCCGCCCTGCCCCATTGTCATTCCTAGCACTGTCACACATACCACAAAATGTTATTACTACTAATATTTGAAACAACAACGTGATCCCGCTTCACTTGCATATAGACAGCAATACACGACTCTTGTTAAGGGTTAGTCAACGAGAATGAAGCACTGCTAAACAATCTAAGATAGATAATATCGATTTTCAATTCCTACAAATTTGGATTTGAGATATATCTTTGAGCAATCACTCCCGCTAAATTAAACACAATGACATCATTTCAAACGTTGTGGATTCAAATATGTTCAAATGATGGATGGGTTAAGTGAAATGAGCCTAATAATTCTTTTTTTATATCGGATGAGAGGAACTGTGAAATCAATTCAACTCTATTTCTTTGTTTCTTGAGCGACTGACATGAAGTTTAGCATAGTCGATAAGTCAAGAAGTTTTACGTATCAAGCTTTCATAGGACTTACATAGCTTTCTAGCGAACGCCCTAATAGAATTTAGAAGTTCCATTGATTTAAGTTTTAACATAAAAAACATAACTTTGTTATTTTAGATAATTATATACTCTTTAACATTCTTAGCTAATGACTAATATTTAGCTACATAAACAAAAGACTCTCCTTGTTAAGAAAAGTCTTTACGTTCTTTTAAATAAGTAAAAAATTTAAATAAATAAATAAAAAGTCAAGAAATCATATAAATTTGTCTCGAACTCTAATCAAAGACAACCTCATATACTATTCCAAACATGTAAGACTCATGTACATTGTGATATATAAACAGGAGTTGTTTCTTTTCTTTGATCTATGTGGGAATGAAAGCAATAACATTTTTGCAAAGCATACCTTACATTTCATGTATACATTTAATTTGTTGTAGTAAACATTATATATGTAGTACAACAAGTTGGAATACCCGCGTTACGCGGCGGGGTGGACTAATTTAGCAACGGACCATTAACATAAATGACTAATTGCGTAAAATCTGTGTTGGAGTATTTTTTTATATTAAAGTTAAAAAAAATTATATATATACTTAAAAGTTATAAAAAAAAGTTTTTTTTTAGATATGAAAGTTAAATAAAAAAAATTAAATGGTAACTGACGACCGGTTAACTAACGACCGTTAGTACTCGAACATATAGGACCAATTACATAAAATATGTGTCGGGCCATTTTTTTTAATATGAAACTTAAAAAGGCAAAAAATAAAAATAATTAACAGTCGTTAATTAACTCCCGTTAACTAACGACCGTTAAAATACCGTGCGTTCTATTGTTCATCCTCACTCAAACTACTATTCATCCAATATTTTATTATTTTTAGCGCATAACAACCGTTATCTCCTAACATCCCCCAGTAAATGTTATATAGAGGAAATATAACCTGATTAAAGTGAAAGTTATGAGTACTATTTAGTTAGCTATTTATTTAAACCATTTTTCAGCTATATATTGCATCAATAAATAAATGGCAAAACACATGAATTATTAAAACATTAGGACTTGAACATCATATACGGTGCTAATGAAAGAAAAGAAGAGAACATTAACAACATTTTTTGGCTTTGATAAAAGATGCACTCGTTATACATAATTAAACGAGTTATGCGTGCCTATAGAACTGATTTATATTTCCTCATAGATAGTTGTAACTGGCCATATATTGCCGTTGAAGTCGCTCTTTTATCCGTAACGCTCTTATGCATCAAGTTTAATTGAAATATTCCGTCTTCCCCGTCCTCGACCTCCCCCATCCCCCTGTCTTCATATTTATGTAACGTTTATGCATCAAAGTTTAATTGAAAAATGTTGTAACATACAATAATTCAAGTAAAAGAATAATTTTTTTATAATTTATGAGGAAACGTATAAAAAGTGTTTATATTATTAGTATGAGTTGTAAACCTCAAACGAAATCATATGTAAAAAAAGTCTTCTCATTTTATTACATTCAAAGATTATTAAATTGTTACACACTCCGACAATAATTAATTGTGCTCTTTTAACTTTTTGAAGTTTTTTTTCAACTTTTATTTAAAATATTTTTGTTTGTGTTATATAAATATATAATACTTGATGCAAAATATATAAAGATGGCAAATTATACCCATATGTCCTAACTTGGGCTATTTGGACCCTTTTTTTTTTAACATAATGGGCTAAATGAGTCTTGTCTTTTATTTTAATTGGGCTATTTGGGCAATACAAAAACTTATTATGGGCAGAGATGAAAAATATGTGATGGGTATGTTTATGTCCATTGATTAAACTTGGGTCTAATTGGGTATCTCTTAATATTATAGATGTGTCTAGTTGGTTTTCATCCGTTTTCTTACGTTTTTACGTTATTTTACTTTTTCGTTCGTTTTTATACGTTTTCATCCATTTTTACACGTTTCATCCGTTTTCTTACGTTTTCGTCATTCTTTTTACGTTTTCGTCCGTTTTCTTACGTTTTTGTCTGTTTTAGTACGTTTTCATCATTATTTACGTTTTTTTTTACGTTTTTGTATGTTTCGTACAATTTTTATTTACGTTTTCATACGATTTATACTGTTTTCTTACGTTTTCGAACTTTTTCATCCGTTTTCTAACGTTTTCGTATGTTTTTTTACGTCTTCGCCCGTTTTCTTACATTTACATTTGTTTTCTTCCGTTTTTTATTTTTCCTACGTTTTCGTCCGTTTCTTACATTTTCCTTCTTTTTCTTACGTTTCCGTCCGTTTCCTTACGTTTTCGCCCGTTCTCATACGTTTTCGTCCGTTTTAGTACGTTTTCGTCTGTTTTTTTACGTTTTTGTACGTTTTCATACGATTTCAACCGTTTTCTTTCGTTTTCGTCAGTCTTTTTACGTTTTCGTCTATTTTTTCTTGTTTTCATACTTTTTCGTTCGTTTTTACGTTTTCGTTCGCTTCTTACGTTTTCGTCTGTTTTTATGTTTTCGACCTTTTTCTTACGTTTTCTTTTTTTTACATTTTCGTCAGTTTTCTTACGTTTTCGTCCGTTTTCTTATGTTTTCTTATGTTGTCGTCCGTTTTCTTACGTTTTCGTCCGTTTGCTTATGTTTTCGTCCATTTCCTTATGTAGTCATCCGTTCTCATACGTTTTGTACATTTTCATTCGTTTTTGTATGTTTTCATCCTTTTTCGTTCGATTTCTTAAATTATCGTTTGTTTTCGTACGTTTTCGTTCGTTTTTGTACGTTTACATCTCTTTCCGTACGTTTTCGTACTCTTTTGTATGTTTTTGTACGTTTTCATCCATTTTCTTATGTTTTTTGCGTTCTTATCCGTTTTCTTATGTTTTTGTACGTTTTGTCCGTTTTCTTATGTTTTTGTACATTTTCGTCGGTTTTCTTACGGTTTTGTACCTTTTTGTTCGTTTCTAACCTTTTTCATACGTTTTTGTACGTTTTCATCCGTTTTTCTACATTTTTTTACGTTTTCATACTTTTAGTTTTTCAGAAACGTAAAAAACGAACAAAAGCGTAGAAAACGAACCACAAAATATTAAAACTTATGAAAACGTACAAAAACGTATAAAAGCGTAAGAAAACGGACGAAAACGTAAGAAAACGGACAAAAATGTAAAAACAGACGAAAACGTACGAAAATAGACAAAAAGTACGAAAACGAAAAAAATGGGCGAAAACGTAAAAAAAGACATACGAAACGTAAGAAAACAGTTGAAAACGTAAAAAAACGTAAAAATAGGACGAAAACGTACTAAAACGGAAGAGAACGTTAAAAAACGGGCGAAAACGTAAAAAACGAACGAAAAAGGATGAAAACGTACGAAAGCGAAAAAACGGACTAAAATGAAAAAGACTGACGAAAACGTAAGAAAACGGTCGAAATCGAATTAAAATGTACAAAAAACATATAAAAACGGATAAAAACGGATGAAAACGGATAAAAACGTATGAAAACGTATAAAGACGTACAAAAACGTAAAAGAAAATGGACGAAAACGCAAGTAAACGGCCGAAAACGTAAAAAACGTATGAAAACGAACGAAACAGAAGAAAACGTAAAAAATGCATGAAAACGTAAGAAAAAGTACGAAAATGAGTGAAATCGGGCGAAAAGGTAGAAAAACGTGCGAAAACGTTCAAAAACGTAAAAAACCGTACAAGAACGTAGAAAACGTGTGAAAACGAACGAAAATGTTCATAGTCATAAAAAATGTACAAAAGCGTATAAAAATGTTTGAAAACGTTTAAACCAAAAATTTGGAATCTTTGCCTATTTGACCCGAGACCGTTTGACCTGTGCCCATTTGACCCAAGTTTTAAAAATCACCCGTTTAGTCCGCGCCCGTTTGGCCCTGTCACACCCCCAAGTAGGGTCCCATCGGCGTAAGAGTCCGGGGTGTGACGTCATACATATCTCGAGTACAAATCATAAAGAACGACCTCTAAAAGGGGTACGTTTTAGAAAATCATAACTCGTTGCATTAATTTAAAAGTAAATAAGTCTTACAAACCAATTTAAAGTAATTAAAAATAGCAGAAGCAAAAATGAAAACGTAGCGGAAGCAATAATAAGTTTTGACAAAGACAACGAGTATGAATAATGATAGTCTTGAAATCAGTCG
>BQNB010119679.1:3520-20770 GCA_026074375.1 Tanacetum coccineum
GCATTACCAAGCTTTCTAACTAGATTTTCCATTGCAGTCATTCCTTCTTCCACACTAGACCGCACTTCATTACCCAAATCTAAAATCAACTTACCATAAAACTCGTCCTTTGTTTTTCCCTTCTTTTCGACCAATGCATGGGTTGTCTCGCGACCACACAGTCATCTTGAAAGAGAAGTCATTCGACCAAAAAAAGAGTTAATGTCCCTCCTCATGAGACCAGGCAACAGACCATCACTGTCCTCTCGAAGGAAAGGGGCAGTAGACGACTCACGTACCTTATGAACACTAGCAGGAACAGTCTCATCCTCGGACTCAATCATGTCCTCAACCTCAATCACATCCTCAGGATCTGACTCAGAAGCAGGCGACGAAGGGTTAAGAGGATCCACCTCTTCATAAGGATATGTCAACTCCAGCTCATTCTTATCTTCCTCGATGTCTAATTCCATATCATCTTCTTCTTCTTGAGGTTCTTCTTCTCCCTCAAATTCTTCCTCTTCCAGGTCCTTGTATTCATCCACTAAGACATGGTCGGGAATAACAGGAACATCATTGGGTTGATTCAGATCAACTACGGGTAAATCATCTACATGATCCGGAGGAATTACGTTCACCGTGATAATCTAGAAATATCATATAATACTTATTCAATAGCGTTCCAATAAGAATACTATTATCCAAAATAACAGTTCGCATAAATGTGCAACAAACAAAAATTCACAATTTGTGACATTCTCGTTCAGTATATACCTCAAATATACTTCAAACATATATAATAATAGTTATTATATAATCACATGACATTCTATGCATACAACACATGCATAAATGTACCAATACACAACAATTTATGCATACAACACATGCATAAATATACCAATACGTAACAATTTATACATACAACACATGCATAAATATACCTTCCCTTTCTATATGTAACCAATGGCAACGAGGAGTCTTGGCGTATGTGTAGAAGCTTTATAGTTTAGGTTTTCAAAAAGACTCGACCTAGTTCTCTATAACCTTAGGCTCTGATACCACTCTGTAACACCCTCAACTTTGGATTGTGTAGCCAAAATAGCAATTGGGTGTTACTAAATAGCACAAAACACCAAGATAATAGAAAACGACCCAAATGAAGCGTTTTACAAACATGTGTTCCATTATCAATCAGAGATAAACGCGTTCAGTTCCTCACAGGATCGCAACCGCAACCATTACAACATTTGAAAAACTATTGTTTCAAATTAAAGACATTGTTTTAAAACACATTAAGACATTGTTTTTGAAAGACAAGGAACACACAAGTAGTCTTTCACCAAAATCATCACACGCACGACACCTCCACGCCATCGTTTCCTTTATCCTTTCTTACCTGGGATAAAACATGTTAAAAACGTCAACAACATTCTTGAGTGAAATTCATAGAGTTTAAAAAAACCATAAGACTTAATAATCTTTTAAGCACATAATTAGTTCTCGTGAAACATTGCAACGAATACAAGTGTATAACAATCTCTATTCTTTAACGCATAAGACATTACATCGAACGTATAACAAATACATAAGCAATTCCCCAGAACAAGGTATTATTGTCTTATACCTACTACTTCTAATAACAAAATGTCCGTTTGACAGGGTGTTCACCAAGATTCATACCCAGTGACAGGTGTTTGTTCAAAACCCATATGATCTATTATAATGCATTCTATGCTTTCACCTCGCAAGGAAATTAACGGTTCAAGAAATAAGGTACTTCAGACAATAGCTACTTATGCGCGAAATAAACTCAATAATCGGGTCCAGCAAACCATAAAATACATAGGAGTTTTGAGTTTAATAAAACAAACATGTATCCCCTCGCGGGTGTTAAAATTAATCAAAAGATTTAAATGTGGTGGCTAAACACCCACCTTTAAACAAAAGATCCAATTCATCAAATGAACAACGCAATAGCTTCACGTCTTAACCGAGCGACCTAATAAAATTACATAAATAGCGGTACGTAAGAGTAATAAATAACTTATATAAAGGCGAAACTTCATACATACAAACATATCTAAATATATATATATAATATATTATATATATATATATATATAATATATATATATATATAACCTAGATATAACCAAAAATAAATACAATACATAAATAGTATACATATGCATATATATGTATACATATACATCTATATATATATCTATACATATACATATATATGTATATCACGATTACGTATATACAATCATATACTACAATCTCCAAGTGCGACGCAAAACATTCTACTTTGACGCACTAACAATATCATAATGTTTTCCACAAAGTATCTATTTTTAGAAAGTTACCGAAAGTAAGGATAGTATAATCCAAACTTCATATTTCATCATCAATTAACTAACATTACGAACCCATTGCTCATTACAAACCATATTCAAAAGTATACGCAAGTTTGACTTTCAAAAGTCAAACTTCATAGTTGACTTTTACCCCAAAAATAATCAAACTTGACTCGGCCGTAAAACGTTCATTATTAAGAGTTACGTGACGATCCACCTAGCAAAACGTAGCTAAAGGCGAACACTATCACTTTTCATTATCAAAAATGACTTTCAAAAAATTTCTCGCCTCTCGTACGGTCCGACAAAATTTTCAGGTCCAACTTTGTCAACCAAAACTTATTAAAACGACATTTTTGACATAATCTGACTATCAAAACATGCTTAACTATCATCTTTAAGCATATCAAAACAATCAAACTTTGGTCAATAACCAAATACGCTTTCAATAATTTTCGCACTTGAATCTTCTTAAGCATAACCATATACACTCAAATATAACAATTTTTGACAATACATAAACATAAATAGAAGCTCACAATGCTATAACAAAAACCAAGTATGGCCCCCTTTGCTCTTTGAAATCAGACAAAACCCAAACAAACCAAACAAAACCTTTTTCAACAAACCAATTGCTCACAACACTAATCTAGCAATTACAAGCACCTCCTTATACATGAATTCTTCAACAACCAACCAAAAATCTAACGTTCTTCAAAACTTAGTGTGCATGTATGATTTTATTATGGGATATGTAGGCTTGAACAAGGATCGATAATATGCTAAATATAATTGTGAATTGCATGTCGGTAAAATCTGATGTGAAATGGGGTGTAAGGTTTGGCCAGTCGTGGACTATGACTAAGTGAGTGAGGAAGAGAAAAAATTTAATAAAATGTTTAAGTGTGTGTATAAGTGTGTTATTTATAGAAATATAATTTAGCCATTTGATACCGTTGATCCCAACTTAAGATCGATTCCTTGGCTTGTAAATGTTAAGTTACTTTGGATAAATCCAAAATAACTGTGGTAGAAACTTTGTGAATACTAAAGAGTATGCGAAATCTACTCTTTAATACTTAGAAAAATATTGATGAAACAGTAAACTGTATAAATAATGATATTACTGAAAAGCTCCAATATTATTATTATCAATAATCCGCGTATCTCAGTGTCTTACTAAGGTTTACAACTTGAAGTATATATCAAAAACGTATGAATGTGTATCTTAATAACCATAACAAGGATCTCCTTTTATACACCAAGGAGTCCTTTACAAAGATACTACAAATCTTCAATAATTTTACAAATAACTGCAATCTTCATAACTCCAATAAGATACACACTGAATAAGTCAAATACATATCTACTTAACACTCTTTATCACTATAGCAGTCATAGATCTACATGCATCAGTCTATTAAGCGTCCTTTATCAGTCAATAAGTTAGAACTCGGCAGTACTAACTTACTCTAGCAGTACTAACTGGTTAGTACTGGCAGTTTTAACTTGAGCAATACTAACTGTTGGCTTCGCAGTACTAAGTATGTAGACTTTTAATTCTCAACAATCCTCTCCTAAACTTGTGATTTACCTCCAAATCATCAAGTTTCTTGAATTAAACCTTGTTCTCTGAGAGGATTTCGTTCCAAACACTTCATCTTCTTGGTCTTTAGCCCTGCATGAATATCTTCCTAAGAAGTTCTCTAGACATCTCATTATCTTGTTCCACCAAGAGCTTTGCAGCCAGCATCTGTGTAAGAGTTCCTCTTGACAATGGATACTCCTTCTCTACTAGCATGTAGATGTCTATTCCTTTCTCTGTAAACACATAATGCACTCCACATGAATCATATAGCCTCCAAGTTAAATCATGAATATGCTTTTGAAGCTTCCATAACTCATCATCTGTATCTGGTTCAAATAATCTCTTTAACTCAACCCATATCTCTCTTTCTTTGTCAACTGTTAGTTCTGTTGATTTGAAGTTCTCTTTAACCAGACTCCACAACATCACTAAGTCATCTCTGTCTAAGGCTTTCAGCATATCATCAAATAATTGATGTACCTCAGTATGATTTCTAACTCTGATGATCTTCCAGTACTTCCTAATGCCTGCAGTGTAAATCTCTCAGTCAGTTATTGGATACTTAGTTTGTAAGCTTCCACCTTCATCCCATGCTTTGGAAACTATTATCATCATTTGTTGTATCTCTTCTGTGACAGTCTCTTTCCTTTATCTTTGTTCTCAGCTAGTTTCTTGAGCTTTCACTATCATTGCCTCTAGAAACTTTCTAGACCAGTTCTTCTTCTGCATCCCTTTTTGAACTTCCAGCTGCTAACTCCTGGAACTCTCATGTCAACTTCACTTCTATGGAATAAAAGTGTTTACTCTCCTTCAATTGTTGTCCTCAACAAAGGTCTTGATCTCAAGCAAAGAATAACCTCTCAACTGCGCAGTGATGACTTCCCATTTGCTTGATGTAATTAGACATATAGGTCCTCTGTTGAGCCTATGTAGGTAGCTTATTCCTCCTTTCTTCAGCTCTTTGTGTAGCAAAACACCTTTTTCGCTGATTGATAAACTCTACAAGCATTCTTGCTTGTTTAGCTTTAGTGTAAATTTTCATTTCCTTTGCTTGTAACCTCTGTGCTAACTCTTCATCAGCTTCAACTCTAGCTTGTATGTCATCCCATTCTTCAACATAGAAAGATCTAGCGCCATCATGTATAAAAAAAAAAAAAATACCCCCCCTAGCAATCATTTGCCTCTCTTTTTCCTCAAGTTTAGCTTGTAGTCTAACAGCTGCTTCATAACCAAGTCTTTCTTATTCTTGCTGCAGCTTTGTCTTGGTCTGTACTAGCACAAGTCATCCATTTTTACGTGTACCTATATCGTTTAATTCACTCTTCCTATGTATACATGTCTCAGCTATAGTAAATGTCATCAGCATAAAACTCTTTTTGTAGGGCTTGGCAGTACTAAACAATAGCTATACAGCATACTAACAGCATCTATAGCTAGCAGTAGTACTGCTGCACCAGCATAGAAACAGTTCTGTATTAACTGCTAGCACCAGCAGTAAGAAACTGGCTTCGCAGTACTAAACATCCAATATCGAGTATCAAATCAAAACCAAAATTCCATATCATGAGCTTATAGCCAACCCCTGAATCACAGGACATGTTGTACCATGTAAATTTGGCAGATTCTTGGATCAATTTTCATCTATCGTTCTCCCCTGTTTGAATTGATCCTCCAAATCATCTTCATCATCAGAAACAATAATTTTGGCCCTTCTTCTAGCTTGGCTGGACATACTTTGTAATCCAACTTCTTTACCTTCTTGATAAGCTTAGTATAAGCAGCACCATATGTAAGCTTGGTCTACTTCAAGTCTGTCTCTAAGCTCTCCACCTTCTTTGACAATGTTGTACAGAAAACCATCAATTCTTGTAGTGTCATACTGCCCTCATCACTTCCAAGTGTATTAACTCTTATGAAAGGTGAATCATGGGGTGTGGTAGGGGTCTTATCAATGTTACCACAGCCCTCTCCTGCTTCTAAGCCAGTCACAGTAGTGGTAGCCCCTCCATATCTGGCATTTACACCTGTATAAGCAGCCTCATCTGCTACAGGGGACTGAGTAGGAGATCTGGGCTAAGGAACCACATATTCCTATATGTTTTTCTCCTAGAGGTTGGTGAAATTGGTGTTTATGAGGTTGATGGAGGATCGGTGGGTGTGTGATGGGACTTAACTGGGTGTGTTAATCCTTCACCCTGAACAACTAGGCCCTGAACAATCATTATAGGAAACATTGGAATGTTTTCCCTAGTATAACCCTTAGAAGCCCTCTTCATATTGCTGAATAGTTTTTGAGTATAGGTAGGAGCAATATAAAGTTTTGTGTGTGGTTAAAGCAGGTCTCTTATGCTTGTTAAAAACACTTGAATAAAATCTTATGAAACTTTTAAAAATATGGAGTTAACTATCTAGAGTTTTTCACCATAACCATCAAAATCAATTTAGAAAAATAATTATCCTATAAATTGGCCAAAGCAAATAAAATCAGTTGCAATATTGCTACTGAATTATTCCCAGAGGTTTTCTTAGGACTTAGACAGCTGTATAATGGTATTGAATGAGAAATCTATATTGATGGAAAAGTGTCCCATTTTGAAAAGTCAATTTTGTCTTAATAGACACATACCCCATTGAAGAAAGTTGATTAAAGATATTTAGTAGTTTCGCAAAGTGAACATAATTCTATCAAAATCTGCTATTAGAGATGCCGTGATAACTAATCTTAACTTTGCCCTCTATTTGTAGTAGTTAATACAATTTCTCCCATTTATGTAAGTGTTCTGGCAGTACATTTCCCAAAACTGTTTGATAAGAGAAACATATGATAGTGGGATTTTCTATACTGAGCATCCTTATGTGACTAACCATTGAGAAAATCCACTATTTGGTGAAATCCTTCACTTCCCTCTGGTTTCTTTAAGTAGGCCACCATGTTGTGCATGTCACAAAATTCCAAATTCGCCATTGTTGATTAAGAAAAGTTCGATTAGAGTTATGGGTTATGATTGTGTATGAGAGTATGTGTGTTTGGCAAAGTCAATTGAGATTATATAGATAGCACTTGAGGTTTTGATTGGACCGACTGAATTTAATCATGATGAATCTTGTTATAATAAAATAAAATTATGAATTATCTAGATAAGGAAACCTATAATTGAAGAAATTGGCAAATGTCTCAAACGGCTAATTTAATTGCCAATAATCTGTTATTTCCAAACAGCACTAACCGATACCTAGTAGTACTAAGTTTAGCCAATGAGTAACTAGTAATCCCTAGCAGTACTAACTTTTGAGTTACTAGTTTTAACCTTATTTTCGTTCTAAAAAGCATTCCCATAAACAATTTTGATTCTCATATGCTCTCTTTCTGTTTTTATTCTTAGTTTATCTCTTAATTATTTTTCTCACTGAATCACTCTGTCTGTTTTTGTTTTTCATCACATCTCCGTTCTCTTTTTTTCTTTCAAATCTCTCTATATGTTTTTTGGTGTCACACATCTCTCTTGTCTGTTTTTGAACTCCTCAATGCTTCACAATATTAGATATTATAACAACAGTACTCATTATACTTACCAGAGTAATAAGGACCAACACACTAACTTGATTTTCATCATTATTGTTGTTCCATCCCATTCAAGCATCATTTGTTCCTAATCCTCTGCAATACTAACACAAGTAACCTCCTCTCACAATACTTCAGAGGTTAAAGCATTCCTATACTTGCAACCAGAGTATTGAAATCTGACCAACATCAAATGCTTTTGTGGACAATCTCCAACATTCTATCTGTGTGAAACTTTGATCATCTGAATAAGCTTCTTCTCATTGGAATCTCTAATAAAATGATGTCTAATCTAAATGTGCGTAGTCTTTGAGTGAAACACTGGATTCTTAACTATGCAGATTGTGCTTTCATTCTCAATGAAAATCTTGGTATTCTTAAAATTGTATCCATAATCCAGCATTTGATTTTGAATCTAGAGTACTTGTCCACAACAACTAGCAGCAGCCACATATTCTTCTTCAGTAGTAGAGTTGGAAACTATAGTTTGCTTCTTGCATTGCCATGAAATCAATCTGCTTCTAAGAAATTGACAACCTCCTGTTGTGGATTTCCTGTCTAAACTTGCACCAGCATAGTCACTGTCAGTATAAGCTTCCAAATCAAATGGTGAGTCCTTAGGATACCAAAGGCCCAATTTAGGTTGACCTTTCAAGTATCTAAAGATTCTTTTCACAGCATGAAGATGTAAAACTTTAGGTGTGACTTGGAATCTTATACAAGCACATACAACAAACATTATAATATGCCTTGAAGATGTTAAATACATCAATGAGCCAATCATTGATCTATATAAGTGAACATCAACATCTTCAGCATTTTCATCCTTCATCAAAGGCTTTAAAGTCTCCATAGGTGTACTTGCTGTCTTTATAGTTGAAAAACCAAACTTCTTCAAAATTTCATCCACATACTTGTCTTGACTGATGAAAATCCCATCATCTTTCTGTGTCACTTGTAGTCCTAAGAAGAAAGTGAGCTCACCCATAGAACTCATCTGGAACTTCTTGTGCATCAATTTCTTAAACTCAGTGCATAACTCCTTTTTAGTAGATCCAAAAATGATATCATCAACATATACTTGAACTAGTAGAATATCACTTTTGACTCTTTTAAAGAACAAAGTCTTATCTATTTGACCTTTGTGAAATCCATTGTTTAATAAATAGGTAGAGAAAGTCTCATACCAAGATCTAGGAGCTTGACGTAACCATATAATGGTCCATTATTCATACCTATATAACTCTGTCAGGGAACTCTGGATCTGTCAAACCCTGGAGGTTTGACAGACATAAACCTTCCTCATCAACTTGCCATACAGAAATTGGCACTTTTCACATCCCTCTGAGGTAATACTACAAAGTCTTTGAATGAGGCATAGGCTAAGAATAACCTAATTGCTTCATCCTTGGCAACTAGAGCAAAAACCTCATCATAATATATTCCCTCTTCTTGAGTGTAACCTTGTGTAACTTGCCTTGCCTTGTTTCTAATCACACTATCTTTTTCATCTTTCTTGTTCCTGTACACCCATTTAGTACCAATGGCTCTTTTGCCATGTGGTAAATCTATCAAGGCCCAAACCTGTTGTAACTTGAACTGCAGAAGCTCTTCTTGTATAGCTTCTATCCAGCTTGGATCTTTTAATGCTTGGATTAACCTTTTTTGGGCTCTTCCTGGGATAGGAAACAAGCTGAATATACAATATGAATGGTCTTCATGCGTTTCCCTTTTTTTTATAAACAGCACTAATAATCCCTTGTTCAAATATAGTCTTTGTCATTCTCCTTGTTTGTACACCAGACTGTACATCACCAATCACATGATCAAGTGAATGATCTTTATGGATTCTTATATTTGGAGTAGAAGGAACTGGATATGTGGTAGTAATGTTGCTCATATCCACTTCTGTTTCATCACTAAAGAAATCAGCATGTATAGCTTCAACTGGAGCAGTAGTAACTGTTGGACTAACAATATTAATATTTAGACAACCAGTATTAATATTTGTACTGGCAGTATTAATACTTGGCCCAACAGTATTAACATCTTGAGTACTATTTTTAGATCTCTCTTGATCAACAAATCAACTTTCTTTATTTACACCTTCATCATCCTTCTTTTCAGCATCACTAGAAGGTTATGGTTTATCATTACTAGCATTCTTTAAAGAAGAATTAGATAGTGAACCATCTTTCCATAGTGGCATCAAAATGTAGTCTTGGCTAGATCCATGTCTCCTGCTAGAATGACATTCACACAACACTTTCTATTTCAGTACCGTACAAGATCATTGTGTATGTACCTGCAACAAACTGGCACTAAATCATTGATTTTGTTAGAACATACAATATCAAACATTCCACTTTGGTCCATTCTCCTGGCAACAATAGGCTTATCCTCTAAGACCTAATATGCAAGTTTTCCTTCCAACTTTCCTAGTTCTAATGTTGTATAACCCTAAAAGATTACTATTCCTTAGTATTCCAAAAAATAATCCTTTATTTGACTTTTCATCAAACTTGCCTAAATAATCTAAGGTATAAATGGTAACATGACACCAAAATGGTCTCATGAAGCTTAGAGCAGGTGTTCTACCTCTAAATAGTTCATAAGGGGTCTTGTTATGAGGCTTAACTACTAATACCCTATTCTACACATAGCAAGCAGTATTAACTGCTTCAGCCTAAAATGTAGTAGGTAACTTAGAGTTAGCTAACATGGTTTTAGCAGCCTCAATTAGTGTCTTATTTCTCCTCTCAGCAACACTATTTTGATAAGGAGTTCTAGCTACACTAAATTCCTTCTTAATTCCTTTCTTTTCACAAAACTCACTCATAACTCTATTTTTGAACTCTGTTCCATTGTCACATCTGATTATCTTTACTTTCTTATCAACTAGAGTTTCTGCCTTAGTTATAAAACTCTTTAAGAGAATGCCGACTAGTCTCATCCTTATTTGGCTAGAAAAAAACCTACAGTATATCTGCTATAATTCTATCAGTGACAACGATAAAATATTTCTTATTCATTAAGCTTTCTCACAAAAGTTAGACTCAAACAAGTGTCAATGCAACAAGAAACAGGCTGAGTAATAGAGTTTTTTGAATCTTGGACTTGCAAGTAGGCTTTGTGATGCATTCCCTTAAAGACAGAGCAACATAAGTTTGGTTATTTTTCAAAACATTTTAAAGTAAACCTCTCTCAAGATATTCCTTAACCAGAGTTTTTGTGTAATATTTTTGAATATTAACATGACATAGCCCCTATCCATAGCATTGATCATCAAGTGTGGCCCTTTGCAACAAACAAGTTAAACTCTCTTAGGAACAATATTCTTCATATAAACACTATACATATTGTTTTTTAGGAACTTTAAGTAAAAACCCTGCTTTCATCCGATACTAAAAGTCAGGAGATAGAACAAAACATCCAGTATCAGTAAAAAAAACATTGTTCTTTTTGTCACATATCTGTGAAGCACTAAAAAGGTTAAACTGTAATTCCTTGACAAAGTACACATCCTCAAAATCAAGCTTACTAGTTTATAAAGTTCCTTTACTAGTAATTTTCCCTCCTTTGGCTCCTCCCATAAAGGTAACATATCCTCTAACACAGTCCTTAAAAGTCTGAGAGATAGACATTTCCCTGTCAGTGTGCCCCAATGAGCATTCGCACGTCAACATAGCCTTGATCTTCTTTTTGTGGATGACCCTGCACAAAAAATTAATGAAATTAGTTTCCTTTGGGGACCCAAGCCATCACTAACTTGGATTTGCCTCGTGCATCAACATAATTAAGTCTCTTCAAAGTAATTGATGCACTATTAAGTTTGGTAGGTCTCTAAACCCAACATGCTGAGGACTTAACATCATTAACGTGATTTGCCATCACAGCATTAACTACTGCTGAATTTGGCCTAGTAGTATTAACTGCTTTTGGCCTAGCAGTATAAAAATTTTCCCTTAGCAGTATTAACTTTTTGACTAAAATTTTTGTTAGTTAATGTTGTTCTAATTTGATAGGGCCTCTTTACAGTTGATTGTGCTGATTTAGAAAAATGTGACATTGGTCTAGCACTATAAACTGTAGTTCTAGGATGAGCAGTATTAACAGGCCTATCAGTATTAAGTGATCTTAGGCCAGTTTTCATTAAAATTGCTCTTGGAACCATGTTATACTACAAATCAATCAGCTTAATTCAAATCAATATAGCTCAAACAAAATAGCTCAACTCAAAAATAGCTCGGCTCAACCCAAGTGGGGAAGGAACGATCCCACGATCCAAGCCAACCCGGCTCCACTTGTCAATTCAATTCTTTCAAAATACTAATTCAATTCCATTATCACTATAAGTGATAAAAATGAAATTTCTCCATCAAATAACTCATTTCTCTTAACTTAACCTCTAAAACCTAAACTTATCTTAAATTACTAACACAAAAATACGTATACGTATAAATACTTACACATTTAACACAAAAACGCTAAAATCTCAATAATCACTCAAAAGTGAACGAAACGAACTCAACAAACCTCATCATTAATCCAATCTCATTGAGATGATCACACCCAATAGATTGATTATCAGAACCTCATAAACACATACAAACACACATAAATACATATGATCACATATAACCATAAACCATACTTATAGAACAGATATTTAGGTCAATACTACGGTTTGACCAACCTGCTCAAACCACGGTTGTCATACAAACCCCATACCCTTTCTAATTTTATCAGTTATCTGACTCCCTATTAATTTGTCTAGACTCTTAGAAGCATTATCAAAATTTTCAATTTTAAGTTGATTGCTTTCTTTTTCTTGCTTAAGTTTTTCTAACTCACTTTTATGCATGCTAATTTCTAAGTCTTTATATGAGATATCTCTTTTAAGAACAGCAAGTTGCTCAAAAAAAACCTTGTTCTTTTTGTAAAAGACAAGTTGCTCTAATATAGATGTGAACCCTCTTTTATAAGTAGCTAAATTGAACTCAGATTTGTTAAACTCTATTCTTAAATCATCAAGTTGAGTTTTAAGAGTTTCAAAGCTTTTTAGACATGTTTTTGAACAAGTTTTATCATTATGTACCATAGAGTCTGAAAAAGCCATAAGAGCCATGTTTATAGGGACTTCATCATCTGCCATATAGCTCCAGTCAAAACCAGCTCCAACAATAGCAACCATGGCTTTAGAAGAAGTTTTTTCCATATTTATAGTCCTTCTAGAGCTGTCTTGATTCTTTTTTCTACTATCTTAGTTCCTAGGTCCTCTGCATTCCATTACAAAGTATCCTATCTTGTGGTAGTTGAAACACTCTACCTTGGACTTGTCATATCCAGCTATGTCACTCCCATTGATAGTGATCTTTCTACCAGTTTTCTGGAAAAACCTTCTTGTCCTCATGCTCAGCAATGCTAACTGCCACTTCAAATCCATCTCTTCTATGTCATCTTTATGGATTTGTTCAAGGTCCTCATATACAAGTTGAGACCCGTTTAGTTAACTGGCCAAAAATGCATAAACAGTGTCATCACTTAAGTTAGCAGTACTAACTTGAGAGCTAGCAATGCTAACTTGAGTGCTAGCAGGGCTAACTTGAGTGTTAGCAGGGCTAACTTAAGTGTTAGCAGTACTAACTTCATAAGCAGTATTAACTTCATTAGTACTGTTAGAGGATGACACAAAAGCCATATTCTAAGACCTTGAGCTTGCAGTTCTTTTAACCTCTTGTTTAACAATATTAAAATTGTTGTAGATATCATCAGAGCTCATTGTGTCTAGATCAGGTTTATTCCTCCAGACCATAACATGAGTATTCCACTTAGAAGGCAGACTTCTCAAAAATTTCAAATTGAGATCTTCTTGTGAAATATTTTCACCTAGCATAGCCATTTGACTAACAATCTTTTGAAGCCTGTTGAAAATAGAGTCAAGAGACTCTGTGCTTGGAGCACCGAAGTTCTCATACATTTAGTTCAGAAGAGTCTTCTGAGTCTTCTCCGCTCCAGGATGGAATTAGAATACTTTGTCATAACCCCTCCTTCATAGCCAAGGTCCTTACATCTCTCCAAATGGAGGTCCAAACCTTGTCTAACCAATATGAACCACTCTCCATCTCTTTTTACACTCGTTGGTCCAAGCCACGAAACCTCTCATGTTGACGCGTTCTTTGCTTTAGACGTCTTATCTTATAACACCAACATCCATCTCGATCTAGCTTGAATCGCATACGTCAATCCAGACTTATTTTTGGCTTCACTCTTTTTCCTACTCCACGATTCAACAACTACATTTGCCTTTCCCAGATGGTACTTGGCCTCGAAACCGTACTCATTAAATAACTTCATCCATCGACTCTGCCTCATGTTCAATCCTTCTGATTGAAAGTGTGTTGGAAACGTTTATGATCCGTATAGATCACTCTCCACGTCTCGTTCACTTAATGCCTCTAGTATTATAGGGCAAAACCTACCACGTTAGTCATGCAATCCTTCATAAGAACCTTCAGATGTCGCAACGTACAAGCAATCTCCCTCTCTCTTCGACTAAGTATACTTCCAAATCCTTGCTCCGCGCGTCATAATATACTATGAAATCGTCCGCTCCTTCCGGTAATGCTATGACCGGCTCATTACCCATTTGATTCCTTCCTCCTCTAGATAGCTTCCTCTTGGCTTCGCTTCCATGTTGTTGGAAAAATTCACGTACACCTTCTCTTCCTTCAGCAGCTCAACGATCATTCTTTAAGTGCGATTCATGCTTCTCTTTAGACTTCGGGTCGGTTTAAATGTCTTCGGTATATATACGTTAACTAGCTTGTCTATATACATCCATGCACACCTTGCTCATTAACTCCATGAAAACCGCTGGTGTATTGGTTAGCCCAAAAGGCATAGCCGCAAACTTCAACGTCTCCATTACGCATCCTAAAAATATTCTTAACTACGTCATCCTTGTACACCCTCCTTTGGTGACATCACATACGAATTTTCTATCTCACTCTTCTTGAGATAATCTATGCACATTCCAAACTACCCACCTTTCTTCCTACCAAGCAATACAGACGCTTCCCACAACGAGTTACCATTCGAACCAACCCTCACCTTGCAACTCTTGCAATCATTCCAACAACTCGTGCCTCTCAAAGGCGTCAAATGACACGAGCCTTCACAAATCGGCGTCGCTCCTTGTACTAATTCCATAAAAAATCCCATTCCACGACGAGGGGTAAAACCTACCATCAACTCTAGAACCAAGCCATGAAGAAATACCAAAATTCACATGCACCAATTGGTATGGACCTAAAAATCACACAATCCCAAAAGAAGAAACAAGCCGAACATAAACAACGAACATAACGAACGAACCTCGGACCAAACAAACGCATCAAAGATGCAGAAACCCCAAGAATAATACCACGTAACCATGACCCAGTAATTAAAGATTAAGAACCTTTGTACCAAAACCAATTTTACCCAAGGAAACTTTTCCTCATAACCTTATACCAATCATTTTAAAATAATAAAATCACCTTAGTTAATAATGCCAATAATTTTAAGTGTAAAAATAAATTTAAAAAAAAAAAAAAAAAAAAAAAAAAAAAAAATAAAATTTTCATAAACTTATTTTAATTATGATTTTATAAAAAACAAATCCATAATAACACTTAAAAATCATAACTTCATTAAGTAACCCTAATTTTCCATTAACACTTTTTAGGCTTAACCAAGGTTGTTCATCACTTATACTTCCATTATAAACTTATTTTAGTGTTCATATAATATGATTAAAAGTCCATAATAAACATTTACATGCCATTTGCATTACTTTCACTTGAAACATATTAAATGATCTTTTAAAACCCTAATTAGTACTTAGTCATTTTCACACCAAAACAACATGATACAACACTTTCTCATCCATTTTAACATGATACCTTTAACATCATAAGATATATAAAAGTGTACAAAATGATGACAACAAGTAAAAACTCCTTTTACATGTTGAAAATCCTAAATGGTGATTCAAGCTATAATAGAACTAACATATGCATAGAATGATAAATGTAAGAACATAAATAGTTCTAGATGACCTTATGATGAATAAAGATGATGACTAACACAATCTAAACCCTTGTTTAGATTAGAAACCAAAGCTTGCACAATACGATGAAGGAATGCTAAGCTTAGACTTAGGAAATCCGTACAAACAACCGGGCAAACGTGCAACCTCTATAATAGCAATACTATGTATCCGCAAATACTAGATAGAAGGGAAACTTACTATTTATACAACTCAACTTAACATATCCTCCAATTAGGGTAAGAGAAAAATTCTCTACCCATACCACCATCTTATCCCGAATACACATATCAAATACAACATATTATACAACCACCTTACAACCAACCACAAATAAATGCAATCATGGTCACAAGTCTACGTGTGTGATGCCTTTATAATTATGTTGGCCACCATAATTATAAGTGCCTCCTTTCACACGTGTACTTACTTCCAAGATTACCCATATTAATCATAATTCACATATAAGCACATATACCACATTGCATATCTTAAACCACTACAACTTAACACGTAAATGATGCTCCATCAAATAACTACTTACCCATATCAAAATAAAATCGAAATGACATAAAGGTACGAAAGTCTCGCAACGACTCCCAAAATACAAAATATCCGAAAGAAATAATCAATAACAACATGACGCAGTAAAGGACGGGATAAACTAATGCTGGGCCTCGCTTGGGTTAGACAAAATAAGATAACAAAAGCTATATAATTAGGGGAAAGTATAATAGTTATAATACTAAACACTTAGGCCCTAATATGCATCTATATGAACGACTCCTAGGTTATAGTCTAGGCTCAACCACCTACTTCTCTATAACCAATGGCTCTGATACCAATCTGTCACACCCCGCCAAGGCGAAAACACAAGGCGTAACATCATGTATATCATCACAACACAATGGTGTCAACAATAGAGGATCACTAATTTCATAAATGATTATAAAAGACACAATGTGTCATGACAATATCGAAAAACAACAAAAGAATCCGCACGGCGTCTTGCATTAATGACAAGGGAATCATCAATACAAAGACCATGAATCGCAAACCTAATACAACCAAATGAGCATCCAATAATTCATGCCAACACATACAAAAAAAAAACTTCAATGAATCTTCCAATGTCATCCTACGGTCTCACTAGCAAACTTTCCTAGCATCATATCCGATCATCTGAGATACCTGAAAACGATGCTAAAACACATCAACACTAGGTTGGTGCGATGCAATAGGTTTTAGACACCAACCTCAAAACATTTCAAAACAATTCCAACATTACTGTGATAAGATAAACAGTTGCATGGCATATCATGAACTATCACATACTACAGATCAATCAGCTCAACTCAACACAATTCAAATCAATATAGCTCAAACAAAAATAGCTCGGCTCAACCCAAGTGGGGAAGGAACGATCCCACGATCCAAGCCAACCCGGCTCCACTTGTCTACTCATACAAACACATAGCAAGTAATAGCCACACAGCACATGCATTTTAAAGCTCAACCATCAAATATCATAGTAATAAAACATCTAAAACTCAAGCATCGTTTCCACCCAATGAAAAATCTTAGAAAAGATAGGGCTATGACACTCACCTGAATGCGCAGCTACAAGTAACTCAAACTCCTTCCTTAAAAACTATACACAATAAAA
>BQNB010119680.1:4063-20770 GCA_026074375.1 Tanacetum coccineum
CCAAAGCTTGTCGGTTTCCAAAATCCTTTTATCAAAACACTTGTTACTAAAACAAAAAGTGAAAACCATTTAAGATAAACTACACAAAATAAAGTTATTTAAGACAAACTACACAAAATAGAGTTATATAGCAAAATACAGTTTGGATACAACAAAAAGTTAGAATGTATACGATAGAGTGACAGAGTACCATGATCAAACAAGAGAAACTTGGGCAGCAGCAATTTGATTCTTGATGAAATGAATCAATTGCTCAGCAGTAGTCATGTCATTGCCCACAACATCCTTGTTAATCTCTAACTTGTGCTTTAGCATCTTTTCCATGAGCTTCACGGAGAGAGGATAAGATACATCTGCAAACATGTACAACACCTCTCCAGAAATAGTTTCCAAGACATGAACATTGGAAAGAGTATACAGCCTCCAACTTCTAATCTGCCAAAGAGATTGATGATTCCAAACAGAAGAACCCTTACCACCTAATCTATCAACACCTGAAGATCACCCCATAATGTTAATATTTGTGATAATGTTTGTGAGGAACTACATAATCCTGAACATCAGTGATCACAAGGCAGTAATATTTGTGGTCAATGCTTCGAATTGATGTAGGACCAAAGAGGTCCATATGAAGCAATTGCAAAGGCTCATAAATGGAGCTCACAGTAGTAATGGCCTTATAAGAGGCTTTATGTTGCTTGCCTTTACAACATGCAACACAGGTATGGTCATTCTTGAAAAGTTTAGGGGGTAGTCCTCTAACTAAGTTACCCTTTACCAATTTGTTCATGTTTTTATAGTTCACATGACCCATCCTCTTATGCCATTTTACAGATTCATCAACTGAGGCTTTTGATAGTAAACAAGCCAAATTACCCCTGGGACTGAGATTATTTAAGTTAATGGTGTAAAGATTATGTTTCCTTGGAACCCTAAGTACCACCATACTTTCATCTGGAAGCATGAAGTCCTTGGATAGCACAAGACAATCAGTGTCTGTGAAGAGAACTCTATTCTTCTTGTCACAAATCTGAGAGATGGAGAACAAGTTGAATTGTTGCAGTTCCTTCACATAGTAGACATTTTCAAAATCCAGTGTGGGAGTTCTGATTGTCCCTTTTCCAGTAATCCTACCTTCACCACCTCCAAAAGTCACTTTTCCTCCTTGAAATTCTTGAAAGTCATCCAGTCTTTCCATGTTACCTGTCATACTTCTAGAACAACCACTATCAAAGATCCCTTCATCTTCAGCATCTGAATAAGGATTTTCCTACAATATACAACATGGGAAAAGTTAGTGTCTAAGGGGGACCCAAGCCATTTATGACTTGGGTCTGCCTTGTGGATCTGAAAAGGTTGTCCATGAAGATGTATGAGATCCACTATTGTTCTTGGGTACCCAGTATAAACCTTTTCTATGTGTTTTCCAAGAACAACCTGCTGAGGGCTTAACAGCAGTTGCCCATCTCACCCCACCATATTGCATATGATTATAATACATTTGAGGTACATATGGTGTATAAGTCTAAAAATAAGAAATTGTAGGTCTATTTAAATGGGCCATAGGTCTAGCAGTACTTTTCTACCAACTAGAATTTAATGATGGAGAATATCCTCTATCAGTAGGAACTGGAAAAGGCCTATTTTGCCTACCAGTAGGAACTGGTGCAGGCACCTTTGGCTTACCAGTAGGAACTGGTTGTGGACTACCAGGAGGAATGTTTACTTTGCCAGTCCTAAGAAGTACAACTTGTGGGACAAACTGATTTTGATGATTAACATGATTCCTACTATGTACTGGTCCCACCCCATTACCAACAATCTTATTTGCCATTTGTTTCTCATAAAAATCACAATCCTTAATAAGATGAGTACTACTACCACATACAAAACATAACTTAGAAACAGATGAAGCATTTTTCCTAAAATGACCTGCCTTTTTATTAAAATAACCATTCTTATTACAAGAAGTCCTAGAAGTGTTTTCATTCTTATCAGAACTATTACAAGAGAAACTAGGTAAATCCTGAACAATAATGGGTTCTTGGATAGGTGTCCCAACATTGGACTCAATCTCAGCTTCACTCTCAGATGTGGATACACTGGAAGTTGATGCACAGGAGGTAGAATCATTTGACTTGGGCTCTGAAGATTTGACACTAGAATCACTGGAGGCAAAGTCATTTGTGTTGACCTCTGAAGACTTGTCACTGTTATCACAAGAGACAAAGTCATTAGACACAGAATTAGAGTCACCAGAGGTTGAGGACTTTGTACCATAAGACATTTGTGATTCATCCAAGTCAATGTGATCTGATAGAGGAGTGTAGTCTCCAGAAAGAGGTGGAGGCACAGCTTTCATACTATCAGCTTTGGCAAACCTATTGAAAAGAGGTCTACCTTCCACTTCTTCAGAGTTAGTGGTAAATACACTAAATGCAGAGTCATCCCATCCTAACTCATTTTCCCTTATATAGTTATTAAATCCCAAACCCACTTTTGTTCTAACAGACATGGAACTATCAATTAATCTGAACAAGTTTTTGGAAGAGGTTCTCCACTTTTCAATTTGTACTAAGTGATTATCAAGTTTTGTCTGTAATTCTTTCTTAGCAGTCTCAGCAATAGCATTTATTCTTTCAGAATGTTTTAGCAGATTAGTTGTATTTTCTAGTTCAATAGACAACACCCTAATCTTGTCTTCAAGTGTCAACTGATTTTTCTGAAGAACTCTCTTTTGTTTTTCCAAAGTTTTAAGTGAGTTCTTATAAGCTTGAACTTGTATAAAATATTCACTATTTTGTTCATTAAGTTCATTATGCTGCTTTTGAAGTTCATTATACTTATTGTCACAACCAAAAGGGCAGTTATGTACCTCAGAAGTGACACCCATGAGAGCAAATTCTCCAGCATCACCTGCAGTACTGGCTTCCTTTGTATCAGCTCCAGTGATCAAGTTGTATATCTTGGCAGCACCTTCTTCAATTGCATCCTCAGTATCACAACCAGCAATCATACCAAACTCTTTAGGAGCAATAACTCCATCACTCTGACCATCATGCTCTGTCCAATCAACCAATGTATCAACAGTGATCAAGGCTTTGGAATCTTCTTCCTTCTTTCCAATCTCCTGAATCTTGAATGAGGAATATCTCTGCTTGTCATTTCCTCCCTTTGCCCTGCATTCTCTGGCAAAGTGGCCTCTTTGAAGACACTTGTAACATCTGACCTTCTTCTTGTTGAACCTAGCAGATTCCTTCTTATCAAAATCAATCTTCCTTCCAGCTTTCTGCTCAAACTTGTGTACTCTAACAGAAAGCATAGCCATTTGCCATTTCAAGTCCATCTCCTCCAGATCCATTTTTTCTATCTGTTCAAAATCTTCATAAGCCAGTTGTTGTTCTGGCTCAGTATCAGCAACAAAAGATTGAAGAACATCTTCAATTACATTACCAGATCTGTGAGACCCAGTCTTAGAGTTTGATGGAGCAGTGTAGGTAGATGAAGAATAGCTTGGACTATCTGCATATGACATCTTTTTGCTAGCACTGGTGGTACTAACAAATGCAGAATGGCTTGGACCTGCAGATTGGCTTGAGGAAAAAGTAGAGTATCCTTTGATATCTACCTCAAGAGTCTTTAACTTGTAGTACAAATCATCAAAAGAAAGAAGTTCAAGTCCACCTTTGGTTTTCAAGGTTAAAGCTACCTGAGACCATGATGAAGGCAAAGCTCTTAGAAACTTGAGATTAATATCTTCATCCTCTGGCTTGGCCTTGAGTTGGTTAAGCTGACTTAGAATCTTCTGCATCCTGTCATACCCTTTGTGCAATCCCTCTGCTTCACTAATTCTGAACTCTGAAAATTCTTGCTTCAGCATAGACTTTCTCATCTTCTTGGATTCGGCATTTCCACCAAACCTAGCTTTGACTGCATTCCATATATCCCTTGCATCATCCATATAATGGAAATCAGCCACATGATCATCAGGAATAGACTGAAGCAAGGTAGTTCTTGCCTTTGATTCCCTCTGAACAGCAATGTGTTCATCTGCAGTCGTTGGGGGAAGAATAATGACCCTTCCATCACGATCTCTTCCAGTCCTTTTCAAGCTGTTGCCATTTTGAATCACCTTCCAGATATTCATATCATTGTTTGTGATCCAGTATTCCATCTTCATAGCCCAGACCTCATACTCATCCTTCTTCAAATAAGGAAACTTTGCATTGTTGTTTGAGACAGTGGTAATGATTTGAGGTTGAATGTTTTGTTGTTGTTGAGCAATGGTGGCTTCACTATGAACACTAGCATCATCGCTTTCATTGTCAGATCCTGCCATTTTAAAGGTGTAGAGAGGTGTTTGGTTGTGAGGTTTATAAGGATCTTAGATCTAGGAATATTCTTCTTATGAGAGACTCTCAACAAGCTCTGATACCACTTGTTGGATCCCACTCTAGATAGATCTTTACTGCCTGTTAAGGATGGTGAATAGCCTATGTAATCACAAGCTAAACACAAGAGAGACTCTTGCTTAGAAAAGCTAATGTCTACGCGGAATATAGACACAACTAATAAGAAGAACATGACTGATAAAAACTAAAAGATCCTTCTATGGATTTCTATTAACGAACAAGGAGAATTGTGTTTTCTAGATCTGTTCTTTTTTTCCCTAAGCCGTGGGTTCTTTTTTTATAGTGGTGAAACCCTAATCGGCATCTACTAAAAACACGTTGAGAATATATGCAGACTCTTCCTATTTTAGTCTCAAGTATATCCTCATCTCTACTAACTAAACGTATCTGGGAATAACTATTTGACTCTACCAGGACTAAATACTCTACCAATAGGAACTAGACTTAGCCTGCCAGGACTAACTATGATAATAACCTTACCAACAGGAACTACATACCTGCCAGTAGGAACTACGACTCTACCAGTAGGAACTACATACCTACTAGTAGAAACTAAGTATTACAATTATTCCTAACACTAATGTTCTATTTCCATCTCATTATATAAAAATCCACCAAAATATTGAGTGTGCCGGTAGTATTGTAAACTTTAGAACTTGGCATGTACATCATTTTGAGACATAATTGATTAGCAGGAATAGATGGTTCGAGAAGGAAACATTTAGGAATTCACCTAAATAAGCCTATATGTGTGTGTTTATCGACTTGTTAGACTGACTTGTCGACCTCCCATGATAAAACCCTTTTGTTGCACTCATTATTAGTGCAAGATACCCCTAGATCACCCTTGTTGAGCGAATCTATGTTTTCACCTAATATTATATGTTTCGTTACACCATTTTACCTTAGCTAACCCTGTAGTCTATATTATTCTATGTGTTGAAATTTATGGCTACCTAAGTCTATGGTTTAGGAGAATGGTTCGAAGATTGGCACTTTCGTTGATGACATACTATTTTGATCTTAAAATTCCCCCTGGTATTATCACTTTTGATACTGTTTATCTCAAGTGGGGGGATATTTGATATGTTATATACAGGAGTATTGTAAAAATAAAAGAAAGAGAAAAAGTGGTGCAACTATAAGCCACCTAATGATATAACTCCTGATGTTGGTTACATGATTAAAAACCAACTAAGTAAAAGGTGGTGCAACTATAAGTCACCAAGTGATTATGAGATGGTGCAACTATAAGCCATCCATTATGTAAAGGTGGTGCAACTATAAGCCACCTAGTGAAGAATAGGTTAGTACGCTCAGCAAGATCTCATTATTAGCTAACCCATATTAATGATATGATCAGATTTTTACACTTAAAGACTTGGACTATGGATGGACATTAGCCAGTTGTGGATACCTTATATTATACTAGACTATTTGTTTTGTGTTTTTTGTCCTAACACCAACTAAAGTGTATCCCATGACTATCCTAACCCTTATATCACCCAGTAAACCTGTGTTATGTCACCCATGTTGCCTTTAAGAATTATTTAGACCCTAACTCTAACTGGTGCAGATTTGTGTACTTTTCAAGCTTATGATAGAATACATGTTATGACTGAGCAGGTGAGCAATCACCCCAAAAATGAACACTTAGACTAGTTGAGATTTGATTGATTGTTGATCCTCTTTTCGTGAGGTGTTCGACTTTGATGTTTCTAGCATAAGTCTTTTATAGATTTATTTCTTTAAGTTAAATCAGAGAAATCTTTTTATAAACCATTCTAACAGGTCTACTTGAGGGCAAGCAGAAGTTAAGTGGGGGATATTTGATGACGTCAAATATTTGATAATTTTTAGTGTCAATTTTCCCCTAAAAATACTTGCAATTGTCTTATAAATACTTGAATTTGATACTTTTAAGGTTATTTCATTGGTTTCAAGTAAAATGCAAGTATGTTGCAAGAAACACGGGAAAAGGACGTAAAAATGAAGAAAACACGAATTCTTACGAGACTTTACGACGTAACCTCGCGATAGTGTTACGCCATAACTTATTCAAGGCAAGACACGTCACCCAAGCAAGATTACGGCGTGACCACACTCAAGGTTTACGCCATAACATCATTATTATAGAAGGCTAAGATATCTGAGTCAGCATTACGGCATAACGTAGCCAATGAGTTATGCCGTAACATATTTTATGCCTACAACATGGAAAGCCTCGTCAGCACTTTTACGGCGTAACACTCTAAAAGGTTACGCCATAACATAATCGAAATCTATAAATAGATGCATCATTCAGCCAATTCATCATCAAAAATTCCACAGCAGATCTAAGGGGTGATCAAGGCCTCCAAAGCTCGAAGAATTCCACCAAGAAGTCCAAGGGAGATCACACTTATTTACTTTTGTATTTAATTGTTCATAAACAACTCCTGTAAGAATTATGAGTTTTTCATCCATGATTATCTTTATTAATTTTTGCTTTGTTTTTTCCATGAGCGGCTAAGCACTTCTAGTGCTGGCCTAGTCATGAATTTACTATCGTTATAATGATTGTTTCCTGTTAGATCATGGTTTCGTTGGATATCCTATTGACTATCGTGTAACCCTGGGTTTTGGTAGTATTGCGGGTGGTCTAGATCCTGTTAATCCTGTTATTAGATAACCAATTGAACATGGGATTAACAGTGGTACTAGGGTAGGTTTAAAACCCTATCCCTAGTGTAGGAGCTAACCCTGTTACCGCCTATATCATCTAATATACTTAAAAAGCACAGGAACTCTTTCAGAGAGGGTTAATAATCTGCATAGGTTATTAGACTAGTTCTTGGGATAGTTTGGATAAATCACTATGACCTGGTTGCCCGACCATCGTGACTTTCAGAGGATTCGGGATCGTAGGAATTATAGGGCAGACTAAAGATATCTATTCAGGTCTGTTGACTTCCGAAAAAACTAATGAAACCATGGTATAACATTGCACAGAAAAACATAGTTATAACGGTAGTAATGAATTAGCTAGGTTAACAAGCTTCTCTCCCTGATTACTTCTATCTTTTACTTTCCGCATATATACTTTCTTGTTATTTGCAAACCAATCTTAAAACCATTTTCAATACGTGACAATTTCAAATTAAAACTAATTGACACTTAGCTCTTGGGACGACCTCGGATTTACCATCTCTACACTACTCACGATCGGGTTCTCTGCCCGTTAGTGCGTTTGTCAGATGAATCGAGTTTTATAAATTTAAAACTTGAGTAAAATATATTTTAAAATAAAATACGCATCTAATTTTTGGCGCCGCTGCTGAAGAGCTAAAAATTAGTAATAATTTGAATTTTTGTATATATTGTATTCTTTTATAAATATATTCTGCTAGTTTTTCTTGTAAGTTTTCAGATATGGGAGATGATGTAGATATCAGCGCGCTCACCTTAGAGCAGTACCTGGCTTTATATCAAGATAACAATAGACCGGGCATTGTGAAACCCAAGATTGGCAATGACATCGAATTCAAAATCAATAGCAACTTTATGAGGGAATTAAGACACAAACTTTTTGCAGGTACTGATGATGAAGATGCCCACGAACATTTGTGTAGCGTATTATAGATCGTAGATCTCTTTCACTTCCCTGGTGTCACTCATGATACTGTTATGCTTATGGTATTTCCTATTATCCTCAAGGGGCAGGCCCTAAGGTGGAAAAAAAGGCTTCCAGCAGGAATGATTAATACGTCGGATCTTCTTGAGAAAGTGTCATCTAGAAATATTGTTCACCTTTTAAAACTGCTAAGAAATTAGAAGAAAGTCGCAATTTCAAACAAGATATAGATGAGACATTGTATCATGTTTAGGAAAGATACATTGATCTTCTTTACAAATGTCCGCAACACGATCTGAACTGCCAACAGAAGGTTCATATCTTCTACACTGGATTAGACATCTCTACCCGCAGAATGCTCGACTCTAGAGGGTTTATTACTCTAATGAAACAAACTCAAGCCCTTATATCAATACAAGTCATGTTAGATCATTCACATAATTGGTATGATGAAACAACCACTAAGAAAAAATCAACGACCGCCCGGTTAACGTTGATATCATTCAATAAAGCTTCAAAGAGGTACATCTTACCAAGGAGTGTCCTCTAAAAAAGAGGACAAGGCAGTTGAGTAGAGTTAGTATATGAGATCCTTAGAGGAAACCGTCATCAATTTTTGTGAAGAATCAATTAAAAAACAGACCGCGGAAGATGAATGGGTTAGGAAGTTCTTCGAAAACACAGAATCAAACATAAGGGCACTTAAAACTACAACAAAGAACTTGCAGGAAAAAGCTTATCAAGTAACCCAAACTATCCTCACTATTACATGTGAAAAAAGAATGACAATGGGTAAGGAAAACATAAAGGAGCCGGTTCCTCGTAACTTACCACCTACGCCATTTCTAGGACATTTGAAGGAACAAATGGGTAGCCCTCGTAGAGCTCACAAAACTGTTTGCATGATTGGAAATCCTGAGGAGGTTCATAGAATGAAGGCTCAGAAGAATGAAGGGGACATGGATGTTGGTTGGGACATTATAGTCAAGGATTCAGAAAGGCTTAGGTAATTTATCACACCTACCATATACACTTTGTAACACCCCAAAACCTAGTTTCTAAGTATTTTATTACGATAATGCTATATAGTGAGTTTGACTATGACTTTTATAAGTTAAAGGCCTCGCGTGATTGGTTATTCAAACCCGATAGTCAAACTTAAGTTAAATGTTAGTCAAAGTGGTTAGTATATGTTTATTAAAATATTAGGTGACCCAAGTAAAAGAAAAAATAAATTGTAGGACCTAAGTTGTCAAAATCTCAAACTAGTACTAGAACCTCCAGGTTTTAGCCTACAAGGACCAATATTGCCAAATGACCAAAGTAGTACTAAAACCTCTAGGTTTTAGCTTGGATGGACCATTTTTGCCAGAATTGCAAACTTGTGCCAGATTTAATGAGATATAATCTCATATGTTCTAAAATATTCTAGAGTTGGGTGGTGTTTGTAGGTGACGAACCAAGAAAAAAAGAAAGGAAAACCAAGTGGCCCAAGTGATCAATTATGTATGAATTAAGGTCTCAAATCAAGAAATAAGCTTATACCATTGATCCTACACAAGTAAGTAACCTTCTATTGAGTTGAATTGGTAATTTACAAGTTAGGGTTTATGTACCCAATTTGGGGGTTTTGGGTAATTGTGTTTCTAAAGTAAGAATTAAGATGTTTAATAATATGGGTTAAGGTTAATTAATGATTAAGTGTAAAGTAATTAGGAATTTTCATCGTATGATTAAGATATGATCATATGATGATTAAGGATGGAAGTGGGTAAGTTATAGGTTGTATAAACCCTTGTTATTGATATTGCTTTTTATGTGGAAATAGGTTTTGGTAATGATGATGATGTTCTTGGTGTTCTAGCTTGGATATGAGGTAAGTAATTAGACGATAACAAGATGTTATATTGAATTTATCGTCTTTATTTAATGTATTATATGTTAAGGATATGGAAGGATTAGGACTAGCGTGTTTGGCTAAGAGGCAAGACTAGTTGATTAACTAGCTAATTGAGTTTAGCATTGTTGATATGCCTTGATGATATGTGTTCTTGGAATGGATGTCATTAGTATTGTTGTAATTCTAGTAAGGTGTGTAAGCTCATGTGTGAATGAATGAATGATAGGTTAAATGTTATGTTGCAAATGTGCTAAATGAAATATGATAACTTGTTATGTCTTTTACTTACTAAGCGAAAGCTTATGTGTTTAAGTTTTAATGTTTTGTAGGTCTAATGTGAAGAAGGTAAGGCCTTGGAATAAGGCACATGGATTATAAGAGTATATGTTGGATTATGCATATGAAGTAAGTGTTTGTAGCTGAGCTCGAATCGATGTTGAACCCCCAAGTAAAGTAAAATGGTTTGTAAATGTTCTTGTCAAGTGTCAAGGTCTTTTGTATGGTCTTGTACATAAATGGATGCAAATGGGTCAAAATAGGAATGTAGAATGGGTCAAAATGGGGCGTTTGGCAAACCCCAGAAAGTATATGTTTTGGGTCGTTTAGATCGTAAATGTTTATGGAAATGATGTAATATATTGGTTTAATGAATTACGGAAGTTTTGATGTTATGTCATGTTATCAAGGTCGTTTTCCAAAAAAATAGGTCAAAGTGCACCAAAGGAGTATGCAGAAAATAGGTCATGTTGTTTTAATCATAAAAAACTAAACCGTAAAGAGTTAGAAGGCGTGCCACCCGCCGTTTCAAAGACAATTGAGTCTAGTTTCAGTCAGTAACACTTCCAAGAAGTGAATGGTTATGTATATTTTTCCGTTTATAAAATAGTGACAGCAGGTTTGTTTTGGTATGTCGTTTCTGCAAAAAGTTTCTAATCTTTGGTCAAATTTAAAGTCAAGAAAGGGGCGTTTCACACTTTACCCAACCTTGAACCAGTAGTGCAACCATATATGCCACTAGGACCAGTCCATATTCAAGTTTTTGGCGCATGGGCATGGGAAATTAGGTTTCGAACCTTATTTTTAGCTAGTTCTACTCTCGTTGAATCCTATCAAGTGAGATTTTAATTTCTGTCAATTAACGTTCTTGTAGTCTATCTTTTCTTTGTGTTATTTGTTTCGTAAATCATTCTCGTCAACCATCACGGGAGACGCGAATCCTATTCGTACTCTTGGAGATTACTCCAAACCTATCCACGAGGGCTACAAGAACATCATTGAACTCCCCGAAGGGAACAATGTGGTACCTCTTCGATCCGACACCATCCGGTTGTTGCAAAACTGATGCTCATTCCACGGACTTCGGTCCGAGGATCCTAACCAACACCTTAAGGATTTCCTTAAATGTGTGGACTCACATGACCTTGATGGTGCAAATAGGGAAAGAACGCACTTGCATTTATTTTAATTTTTCCTTCACGATCAAGCTAGCAATTGGCTTGAACATCTTCCAACAGGATCCATCTCCACATAGGAGGATCTTACTACTCGTTTCCTTGCTCAATTCTTTCCACCGAGAAGGACCGCAAAACTTCGCAACGATATCCTGATGTTCCAACAACATCAAGGAGAATCTCACTCAAATTCGACTCGTTTCAAGGACTTACTCCAAAAAGTCCCTCATCATGGCATCGACCTTTGGCTCCAAGTCCAAATCTTTTATGACCATGTCACTCCCGCCACAAGACGAACCATTGACCAATCGGCCGGTGGTAAGCTTCGTGACAGAAACGCCAAAGAATCCTGGGCATTATTAGAGGACCTCGCCCTCTATGACAACGAAAGTTGGAACAACCCAAGGGATTTCGCTAAGCCGGTCAAGGCAATCTCTTTGCCTCAAGATGTCCTGAGTACATCCGACCGCCGCCTCATCGAGCTCAACATCAAGTCCAACGCTTGATGGAAGCCTACATTGCTCCGATGCAACCTACTCAAGTGAACAAGATCACTTCTTCATGTGAGATTTGTAGTGGTCCCCACAACACTCAGTACTGCATGGAAAATCATAAGCAAGCTTTTGTTGATTATGCATCCTCACGTACCCACGAAACAGGAAGTAGGTAGTTCGCTATGAACCAAGGACCAAGAAGCTTTAACGAAGCCGCCAATGCTTGGAAGGGAAAGCCAAACTTTAATTGGGCACACGCCCAAACATTTACGAGCCCACGGAATGGCTTGTTCTCCACCTACCTTATCTAATTACCAAACGAAGCTTGAGAAGGCACTAATTGATTTTGACTCTCATCAAGAGAAAAGACTATCCATCCTGAGAACTCACGTTGACAAGCAACAAGACGACATGATTAGTAAAATTAATCTTTTGTGGAAAACTGTTTTTCTGAAAGGCTTTGATGACACTCCTATTCGTAACACTGCAGGAAGCCCCACAACTCAAATGAATTTCACGTCTATCAACTACCCTTAAAATTACTCTCCCAAAAATATCTGTCTCAGTCGTCCGTAACCAGAACAACATAGAAACCCTTCATCGCCCGAAACACGTCACTTCGTTAATTTAATTGTTATTCTAAATAAGGAAGATGAAGCTAAGGAAGAGGGAAATGTAAAGTCCAGTACAACCGAGTACAAGGATCACGAGATGACAGTAGAAAGCAAAGAGGAGTTCGAAGAAGAAACTGAAGAAGAAATCGAAGAAGAAAGAAGAGTAATAGCCCGAAATACTTTGACACTTTTCCCACTATGAAAGAATTAAGGTATCATAAATGGCTCTTGAAAAACCCTCGACCCCCATGGGTAAAGGCCAAGATTATGACTGGGAACTTGAATAACGTTAAATTTTCTTGCATGATTGGCCACTTCGACAAAAAGCAAGCATATTTAGATATGGAGTCACCGATCAATGTAATGTCTAGGCTTCATTATAATTGGATCATGAGCAAAAGGTTGGAGCCAAGGAGGAAACCATCAAACCCTAAGAAAATTTGCAATTTTATAGGGAGAGTTAAGGGGTTAAAAATTTTTGTTGGGAAATGTGACTTCGTGGTGCTTGAGGATACCACTAGTGTCATGGATCATGACCTAGGGTCAATTGTATTCAGAAAACCGTTCGTGGAAGCAACCGGGCTCGTTTACGACAAGGAGGAAGGAACAATCGCCTTTGAAAAAGATAAGGAAAAGATTGCGTTTAAATGCCCCACAAGATGGAAATGTTCAAACACATAGATTTTACGGACATAAAAACAGATCGCATGCCTCTTTTTGTCATAGAAAGTGACGATGATGACAGTAAAAAAACCCACTACTCTGATAGCTTAGATTTGGGACCCGAATACAAGCATGATGAAAATGTATGCAGAGCCATTTGGAGCTTGATAGCCATAAAGGCCAAAAGAAACAAAGGAGAAGTCACGTAAGAGCATGTGACTTCGAGTCTAGCTACAAGACTCATAAATAAAGAAAAGTGCTTCTTGTGAGGCAACCCAATGTTTATTTTTATCGCATATTAAGAGTGTCTTGTGTTTTAATTATTTTCATTTATTCTTTTATGTTTGAATTCATCATTTTGTAATCATGCTTTGTTTTGTCTTTAAACTTATCTTAATTTCAAACAAAGGTATTTTGCAACAAAATAAGTTTAGGGGAAATATCTGGTTTTTAAGAACCAATTCAAACATATTATATAAATTGTTTAGATTAATTCGCGTCAGTTTTGAGTCATATGATTGTATTGACTAATCTCATGTTTCATGCAGTAACTCATAAAGGAAATAACTTATATAATCAGCGTACAGGAAGTTTTCAAAGAAACGAAAATAAAATTCTCCAGAGGCTGGAGACGCATCAGGATTTATCCTAACGGCGTCGTCAGCCTAGCTACAGGAAAATTCAAAAAAATTCAAGTATTTTTGAAAAATAGTTTACACAACATTTAAAATTTGTAATTCTTTTATAATCCTACAGAAACCTATGATTACATCATTACTCTCATCTTATCTTTACTGCTTTCATAGAGTCAAACCCTAAACTCTCATTGTATTTATATCTAACCCGCCAATTTATGCTTGTGTAGTTTGTATTTGTCTTTGAATTATCAGGTTTATAATTGAAAGAAGAAGCTTGAAGTTCTTAGGAAGTTTCATTCAACGATTCTTGGAGAACGAATTTAAACAAGTTATCGCATGTTCATCTCCATTATTGAGCAACCAGGGAGTACTAGTTTTTTTTACCTGTTTTCTTTTCCACCTTTTTATTCGTTTTGATGGTACTTCTAAAGAACCTTGAGGACAATAGTTAAGTTAAGTGTAGGGAAAAAAGCATAGAAACACTTCCTTCAATCAGCCATTTGCTTGTCCATAAAATGATGCAAATATATCAAAAACATATCGTAAAGGTAAATTTGACCTCATAATTAAAAAAAAAGATTAATGACACATACCGACGAAAATCAGTATTAATAGCTTCTCATGTATAGGAATGTATATGAATGATCATAAAAAACCCTCAAATTCCACCAAAAATTTGATGTTCGCCTTTAGAATCTTTAGGAATTCGGGAATCCAATTTTGATACCAAGATAATTTATACCTTTAAGCTTTCTCGAGTTAAGGTTCAAATGCAGTCATATGTGTCTATTCTGTCATTACGGATGTGTACGTATGGTCTTTGTCGCCTTTACTGGAGCATTGAGATCGGTATTTAATTATATGAGTGTACCGATAGTATATTAAATTCTAGAACTTGTTATTGTGATGCATCCCGAGACCGCATAGTGAGTATTAGGATTTCCTGGATAAGAGGCACTAGGATTAACCCATGTTTTAAACCTATAATTGTTATGATGGTTACACCGATCATATAACTATCCCACACCCTTGCCACACACTCATTTTTAGTGTAGGATACCCCTAGTACAACCCTCTGAGCCTATCCTTTTTCATGGTTCTTGTAATTTTCTAGTTAAGTCAGACTATTAATGAAGAGCATTGTTAACCCTTAAACCAATCGTTATACCCAAATCGCCTTAGCCTACCTTGTATATACTCACCTTTAGTACATTATTGTTTTAACCCAAGTTAATTATTTGACTACACGGTTGCTAAGTCCTTATCCTTGTAAATACAATTTTGGGACGATTGTGATTCATGGAAGTATTTATTTCGCGGAAGAATGGGGAAGAAAAGTTAAGTCAATACCCCCATATGTTTGTTAGATGATCTCAATGTTATTTTGATCCACCTCAAATCGGGTCATTAGTTAGATTGTAAATAATCGAGTATGTAAAAGTTCAAGTGTAGGGGTGTATCTAGAAAACCCCCATGATGTATTATATGTTTAAGCAATGGCAAGGCAAAAGTGTAAGAAAAGAATTATATATAAAAAAGGTAAAAAATGCACGGGCTGTCATTTGCTTATGTTTATGTTTATATTCGAGTCAAGGAAAGAAAAAGAAAGAGATTGATGTAGAGTTGTGTAGAGTTTGTATATCTTTGTCCGAGTTCTTGGCTTAGCAACCAAACCAACGTGTATTCATATAAACAACTAGCTAACCCTTCTACTCTAAATTCACCCAAAGTCACCACCCAAATGTATCCCATCCATTTCCGTTTCTGTTTATGTTAATGTTATCTTACACCTACACCCCACAACCCTTTAAGAGACCTCTTAGATAGTAATGAATAATGCTTGCGCCTAGCATTGGAGTTTTGATCCTTTACCAAGCCTATGATAATTTATATGCTATGACGGTAATGAGTGTTGATTTTCCATTTCCCCATAGTTGTTATAATTTATTATACACATGAGTGAAAGAGAGAATCCCAAACACTTATGCGAGGTACTAGTATATACTTTTTGTGCTTTTAATTATGAGGTCTAGAAGGTTGTGTTGTAAAATATTTTTAAAGAGTAGGTTAAATGACCTTCATATTGTTATTGTCTAGGTAGAAAAGCCTATTTGCTTGAGGACAAGCAAATCCAAGTGTAAGGGTATTTGATGAGGTGTCATTTTATACACTATTTCGGGGTCATTTAACCCCATAAATCATGCAAATGTGCCCAAATTAGCACTTGGATAGCTTTTGAAGGAAATACGCGTGACTTGGGCTCATTTGGAGAAGAAACGAACAAGATTACGGATCTACACCTCACAGAGCGTGGAGACAGTGTCGTAGGCATAAAGCAACGCCAGCGTGATCTATCTAGTGACGGCGTCAGAGATCTAGCGACGGGTCAGGACGTGGCCGACTTAAAGAGGATCTAGAATCATCTACGTAGCAACGGCGTCAAGACTTCAACACGATGCCATCGTAGTGATATCTCTATATATACAAAACCAATTTTAGGGTTTTAGGTGTGTAACTTTGTATAACTTTTAGGAGACGAACCCTAGTCTTTGTAGCAGCTTTTAAGGTCGTTTTTAGGGCCCCAAAACCCTATTGTAACTACCTTTTATCCATGTTTTAATCAAGTAAGAGTGTTATTCATTAATCATTCAATATGTATATGTGTTGTTTGATTAATTTATGTTCTTGCTTTATCCTTAACATGCTAGGCTAAACCCTCCTTTGTCTTTGCTTATGATTGCATAAAAGTCAGATTGTAGATCCTATTACTGTTGCTTCTTGTTGATGAATGTGTTGGGAATAAAATGCTAAGGGATTCCCACTGTTAGTTGAATGGTTCCCACTATTAGAAGAACTTTCCACTATTAGTATATTTTCCTACTGCAAGGTTTCCACTGGTCGAAGACTTTCCACTGCAGCATG
>BQNB010119681.1:0-20770 GCA_026074375.1 Tanacetum coccineum
GTAGGCCAAATGAGTGGACCATTTTCAACTGATTCAAGTATCATTCTTTCGTGTTCTCTATTTTGCATGTATAATTCCATTCTACTTTTCTAAGAATCATACAAGTCCTTGTCCAACATAGGTGTACTATTGTCAGCACCGGAGAGTATCATGTACTCAACAAGAGTATTCTTTTGACTAAGTGAAATCATTGGATCCATTACAATGTGACAAGATTAAAAGGATCGTACAGTGATTGGAGGTTGTTGTGTTAAAGTGAGTTTTGATTAATGAAGTTTGAGTCTTATGGAATACACGGGATTTTACAATTCTTGATAAAATCGAGAAATTGAATATTCACGAGATTTTACAAATCAAAGAACAACCGTATAATTCACTTAACAAACGTGTATAGTTCTCCTTAGTCAAGCGTATAAATCACCCAAGCAAAACGTATAAATCACCTTCACAAAGGAGTGTATAAATCGCCTTTGTAAAGGATCATGTATAAATCACCCTTGATAATTGAGTGTGTGTAAATCGCCTGACTAAAAACACATGTATAAATCGCCTTTGTTATTACACACGTATAAATCGCCTTTGTTATTACACACGTATAAATCTCCTTTGTTATCACACACGTGTAAATCGCCTGAAGACAAATACGTATAGATCGCCTGACTTATAAATGTGTATAGATCGCCTGACCAAACAGGTGTTTAGATCGCCTGACTTAAACAAACTTCGAAACTCAAAAATCAAAAATCTTAAAAAGACACACTTTTTGACGTTTTTACCCGATTTTTCTTGTACAACTTAACTATCTAAGACTATTAGAACCTTAAAAACACAAACTTTAACGTTTTTGACACGAAAAATTTGAAATCAAGATTCTTGGTACAAAACCCTCTTTTTAACCAAAAAGACTCAAAAAGATGATATTTTTATGGTTTTTAAAAGATTTTCTTGTACTTCTAGTCTATACTAAGATAACTAAGAAATAAAGTTAAAAGCTTTATGGTTTTTAAACCCTCAAAAAGTGAAAACTTCTTGATGGATTCGAACCAAACACGCGACTAAAAAGTGTATAAAAACGCACACAAAACCTACACAAACACCTCATGGATCTTAATACCAATTGTAGAATATCTTAACACAAGTATGGAATGATTCACTTTGAGTTTTAGAGAGAGAAAGATGGTTGGATGAACACTTAGAAAGAGAAAGAAAAATACTAATCTTAGCTTAGTAAAAATGTGACAAATGAACAACCAACACCCTCTCCATGTGTGGAGAGGGTTTATATATGCCTTACAATGGCCGGCTAAGGGCCTCGAGTGGGCTTATCCATGGGCTTTGAGCCTGGTTAGCTTTCTAACTTAACCTTACAACTTACTACGAGCTACGACTAACTATATTGGTAGTGACCGACACTTTTTTGTATTTCTAACATCTTTTAATGAACGTACAATTGATTATGACACACTTGAACGAAAGATAAATGAAACTCTAGGACTATTAGCTCCAAAAGAAATTGACATAAAAGAAGGTTTAAAACTTAAAGCCTATGAAATTTCAGTAGTAAAAAAGAAACACGATGAGTTAGTCAAACAGAGTTTTTTAACAAAGTCACATTGCGAAGGTTTGGTCAAAGAGAAAACCAAGGTAATAACGGATTTCAAACTTAAGGAAAAAAAAGACATTGACAAAATGATTTCAATGGAAAAGCAATTAATGTTTTTGAATGAAATTGTTTATAAAAGGAATCAATCAATTCAAACCATTCATATGTTAGCTCCCAAAGGCACAACATTCAATGGTAGACCAACTTTTGCAAATCCAATGTACCTCAAGAAAGCTCAATCTGAAAAGCCATGTTTGTATGAGATCCTATATGATACTTCTGATCTTGCAAACAGATTCGTCCCTGATAGGGAAGATACATTGACTCTTGAAAAAGAGAGTAGATCAAAATTAAATAAAGACTTAGTGAAACCTTATGATTACACAAAGCAAAATAGTCATTGTGAAATTTTTGAACCATCGTCACAGGAATATCATGATCAGTTGGCACATGCAAATGAAGTAAGAAAGAAAATGTGGAGAAAATCTTTTGTTAAATCTAAACCAAAATTTTTCAAAAACATTGGTTTCTTACTTACTTCAAAATCAATTAGTAAAAGTAGACAAGCTTATAATGTAATGACGAATAACATAAATCATTTTAGAGAACTTGTTGACCAAGCTTGAAAAAAACATTCTCATGATCATTTTCATGCACCAACTGCTCATGATATGGAAATCCTAATTAAAACATGTTTGATGCCACTTGCTTTAAAAACACAAAATGATAGTTTCATATTTGTAAATGAACTTAAACAAGAAATGCATGTTGATTTAAAGTACGTTGAATCCCTTAAGAAAGAGATTGATGAACTTGAATCTGATAAAGTAGATTTTTCAAACATGTATGATCTACTTTTTCAAGAGTGTGTATCAAATGATGTTTGTGTTCTTATTTGAATTCTTTATCAGATTTAGATTCTCACACTGAACTGCAATGCTTGTATCTTCATAAAGTCAAAGAATGTGACTGTCTTGCACAAAAGATTTCTAATCAAACTAAAACTGTTAGTAAAGAAGTTTATAATGAGCTTTCACGAAGTTTTGCTAAATTAGAAAAACACTTAATTTCTCTTGAACTTTCTTTACAACAATGTCAAGAACAAATGGAAAATGACAAAGTTTCCAAGGTAACAACGTCAGCGGTATTTCTAAAAGAACGTGAACAATATCATGAAATACAAGACTTGAAAGCTCAACTGCAAACAAAAACATTGTCATAATTGAGTTAAAGAAATTCAATGAGAAATACAAAGGAAAATCTGTGGAACCTAAAATTGATAAACCATCTGTTGTTCGACAACCAAATGCTCAAAGGATTCCAAAACCATTAGTTTTAGGCAAACCGACTTCATTTTTAGATTCTCTTGAGAGATAAAGTTTTTCAAAGACAAAGTCGGTTACCAAAACTAATGTGTCAGAGAGTTTATCACAACCAGTCACTACACAGATTTTACCTCAAACAACAAGACAAGCTATAAGAAACACAAATGTGATTAAACCAGGCTTGTATCGAATTGACACTAAGACAACACAAACTAAAGCACCTCAGTTGTCTCAAACGTCTAGGAATACTGATCCTCGCTTGTCTACCTCTACAGGAGTAATTTACAGAACTAATGTTAGCAGACCACAACTTAGGAGCACTCAAATGAAAGATAAGGTTGTGCCAAAAAATAGTCAAATGACGTTTAAGAAGACCGAAGTAGAAGACCACCATAGGATTTCTAGTAATTCTAATAAAACAAAGTCTGTAACTGCGTGTAACGACAGTTTAAAATCCAGAACTTTGAACGTTAATGTTGTTTGTGCTACTTGTGAAAAATGTGTGTTTAATTCGAATCATGATGCTTGTGTTTCTAAATTTATCCATGACGTGAATGCTAGAACTAAGAAGCCTAAAATAGTGCCTATTAGTACTAGAAAACCCAAAAGTCAAGCGAACAAATCTGTTGCAACACCCCCTAAGAGAACAGTTGCATCAGAATCCACTATCCAGAAATCCAAGAGTTACTATTTGATGCTTTATGAGAAAACTAGTAAGGCATGGAAATGGTGGATAGCACAACAATGACCATCAAGATATAAATGGGTTCCTAAGACAAAAATGAAATGGGTGCCTAAAAATAATAATGAAAATGTGAAAAATAGAGTTAGCTTTGCCATAGATAATGCATCTAGAATAACTAATGTCTTGAAATTAGGATCCAATTTGTCAAGTGTTCCATCGTCCTCTAATTCTCTTCTAGATTGTTCAACTCATCCTATTCATAGTTGACTCTAGATGCACAAAGAATATGACAGCCAATCTAAAGCTGCTGTGCAATTTTGTTGAAATATATCTGAGTACCGTTCGCTTTGGCAATGATCAATTTGCTTCAATTCTTGGTGACGAGGATTTGGTTCAAGGAAATATCACGATCAACAGGGTTTATTACGTCGAAGGCCTCAATCACAATCTCTTCTCGTTTGATTAATTTTGTGATGCGGATTTGGAGGCTGCTTTCCGAAAATCTACTTGTTTTGTTAGAGATCTTCAGGGAAATGATTTACTAACTGATAATAGTGTATCTGATCTCTATACAAATTCTTTTCAAGAAACGACTTCGTTAACTCTAATCTGTTTCATGGCTAAAGCTTCACCAACTCAAGCATGATTATGGCATCAAATACTTTCTCATCTTAACTTCGACTACATCAACTTGCTTTCAAAGAAGGATATCGTGATTGGTTTACCTAAGTTGAAATATGCCAAGGATCAACTATGTTTTTCTTGTGAACTGGGTAAAGCGAAAAGGAGCTCATTCTATGGGTGTCCATGGTCCTGGAATCGGACCGAACCGTCCTGAAACAGCAAGAACCGAGAACCAAAAATTAGGAAAATGTGGAACCGAGAACCGTCCCAAGTTCTTCGGTTCGGTTCCGGTACGGGAATTTTCGGTAATTCCCGACAAGAACCATTGTGTTTAAAACAATCATTTTTTATTTTTGAATCATTCATAACGGGCATACTATAACAATACAAACACACATAAAAGTATATTTAACAATGTAAATCGTTCCAATAATTTAATAGTTCAAATAATTTTAGAAGAGTAATTATACATCCTCCTACTAATTCTTCCACTACAATTATTCCTACTCACAGGATCGACTGTGTCAGAAATAACAAGTTAGATGCGGAGAGGATAATGAGTGGAGAAAAAAAATTATAAAATATTAGTGTGATTGTAGGAGGATATGTAGGAATATTTTATAGGAGGATATATTAAAACTCTAATTTAAACAAACACAAAATGTAAAAAATATATGTTTGTAATTGTTCAAAAGTATCAAGAACACGCATTTGTGTTCCAGTAGTTCAAAATAAAGTATCAAGAACACGCATTTGTGTTCCAAACCTTGAATTTTTTACATAAGAGTAGTGTTTTATTTTTTATTTTCTTAAAAAGCTACAAGCTCTACATAATGTCAAAAACAAACCCTATAAAAATTTATATTTTTCAAAAGAACGGTTCTTTTCGGGAAAGAACCGGAACCGGCCGGTTCCGTCCCGAACCATCCTGGGAACCGAAAATTTAGAATTTTAGGAACCAAGAACCGGACCATGGTTCTAATATACGGTTCGGTTCCGGTACAATTCCTCGGTTCTTTTGGACACCCCTAGCTCATTCAAGACAAAGATTGTTCCAAGTTTAAAAGGACGGCTAAATTTGCTTCATATGGACTTATGTGGTCCTATGCATGTTGAAAGCATCAATGGGAAAAAATAAATTCTGGTAATTGTTGACGACTACTCCAGATATACTTGGACTCTATTTCTACGATCCAAGAATGAAACACCAAAAGTTCTAAAAGATTTTCTCAAGATGATTCAACGTAATCTTCAAGCTCAAGTGATTACTATTCGAACTAACAGAGGCTCAAAGTTCTTAAACAAGACACTCAATGCAAATTTCAAAGAAGAAAGAATTGAGCATCAAACATCTACTCCTCTCTTACCTGAACAGAACGACATTGTCGAAAGACAAAACCGTACTCTGGTTGAGGCTGCTCGAATGATGCTTTCAACTTCTAAACATCCTTTGTTCTTTTAGGCTAAAGCAATTGCAACCTCATGCCATACTCAAAATAGATCAATCATAATCCCAATACACGAGAAGACTGCATACCACATTATTAATGACAGGAAACCTTCATTAGACACTTTCACATCTTTGGTTGCACCTGTTACTTAACCAAAGATGGTGAAAATCTTGACAAGATGAAAGAAAAAGGGGATTCGTGCATTATGGTGGGATACTCCACTCAGTCTAAGGGATATAGAGTTTACAACAAGAGAACCCGATTGATAGTTGAATCCATACACATTAAGTTTGATGAGATTAAAGAGATGACAGAGACGTCTGTTGATAATAAAACTTTAGGCCTCGTTCCTCAACGACAAAAGGCGCCAGACTATGACAAATCTGGCCCCGCATCATAACTACAAAATGTTTCTCCTTCAACAGATACAACAACTCTGTCACAACAAGAGTTGGGTCTTCTTTTTGGTCCTTTGTATGATGAATTCTTCACTGCAGGTACTTTAAGTGTCAACAAGTTTTCCTATCCATCAAATAATTCTAAACAACAAGACACACCACCTATAGCGACTGCTCAATCTACAACAGAATCAATCACTCCAACTACAACTGTCACTGCTGAGGAAAACAACACCGATAATCAAGCAGAAATTCAAGTAGACAATGCACATGTTGACGACAACGAATTTTACAACGTCATCAGTACACCGGTACGTGAAGAAGCAGAGTCATCCTCTTACTATGTTGATCCGTCAAATATGCACATATTCTACCCACCTCATCAATCTGAACACCGATGGACAAAAGATCACCCATTATCTCAAGTTCGTGGAAATCCATCCAAGCCAGTAGAAACGAGATGAAAACTTGCTACAGATCCTGAAATGTGTATGTTCGCGCTCACCGTGAGTACTGCTGAACCGGAAAACAATAAGGAAGCAATGGCTCATTCCACATGGATCGAGACAATGCAGGATGAACTTCATCAGTTTGACAGACTACAAGTCTGGGAACTCATCGACAAACCATTTGGCAAGACTGTTATAAAACTAAAATGGTTATGGAAGAATAAAAAGGATGAAGATAAAACTGTCATTCGTAATAAGGCATGACTTGTAGCTAAGGGATATGCTTAGGAAGAGGGTATTGATTTCGAGGAATCTTTTGCACCAGCTGCTCGCTTGGAAGTGGTTCAGATTTTTGTTGCCTACGTTGCACACAAATCTTTTCCAATCTACTAGATGGACGTTAAAACGGAATTTCTCAATGGTCCACTGAAGGAGGAGGTTTATGTTGAACAACCAGATTATTCAGAGAAAGTTTATCGCTTAAGGAAAGCTCTATATAGATTGAAACAAGCTCCAAAAGCCTGGTATGATAAACTCTCAAATTTCCTGATATCCAAAGGTTTTACTAAAGGTACTATTGACCCTACTTTATTTAGGATAAGATACGGCGAGGACATTCTAATTGTGCAGATTTATGTCGATGACATTATTTTCGGGTCCACAGACCCAAAATTTTCCAAAAGGTTTGAAAAATTAATGCACAATAGATTTGAGATGTCCTTAATGGGGGAACTGAAATTCTTTCTAGGACTTTAGATCCACCAATCCCCATGAGGTATCTTCATCAATCAGGCCAAGTACACTTTGGAAATACTTAAAAAGCATGGTATAGATAAATGTGATAGCATTGGTACTCCAATGGCTACTAAACCTAAACTGGATGCAGACTTGAGTGGAACACTCGTTGACCAAACACGATATCGTAGTATGATCGGGTCACTCATGTATTTGACATCAAGCAGACCAGACATTGTACAAGCAATATGCTATTGCACACGTTATCAAGCTAGACCAACAAAAAAGCACCTCAAAGAGGTTAAAGGGATCTTTCGGTATTTAAAGGGAACCACTAACATGGGACTCTAGTATTCAAAGGATTCTGTTTTTGAGCTAACTACTTTTTCAGACACCGACCACGCAGGTTTCCTTGATATACGCAAAAGCACATATAGAGGTATACAGTTCCTAGGTGATAAGCTAGTCAGTTGGATGTCAAAGAAACAAGACTGCACTACAATGTCTTCAGCAGAAGCAGAGTACGTGGCGTTATCTGCAAGTTGTGCTCAAGTAATGTGGATAAGGACACAGCTTAAGGATTATAGCTTCAACTACAACAAAATACCATTGTATTGTGACTCTCAATCAGCCATATCAATCTCGTGCAACCCCGTGCAACACTCCCGTACCAAGCACATCCATACTCGATATCACTTTATCAAGGAACAGGTTGAACGTGATATAATTGAATTATATTTTGTCATAACTGAATACCAATTTGCTGACATGTTTAGTAAAGCCTTACACGAAGATAGGTTTCAGTATCTCGCCAAACGAATTGGTATGAGATGTTTGAATTCAGCAGAACTGGAGGTTCTGGCAAATGAATATGCTTGATATATTCTTCAAACATCGTCTTGTAAATATTTTTTGAAAAACAAAATACGAAAATATAAAAACTATAAAACCAAATACAAAAATATAAAATTTCAAAAGAAAATACAAAATCAAAAAATACCAAAAAGAATCTTGTCGACATGTCTCTTGGAATCGATAACATTTACGTACCTAGAAATGTTAATTAATATTGACACGGGTGTATAAATGAAGTTCGAGCAAGAGTTCAAATGCTTTCAAAACATGTCATTTCTAATTTTTCTCTATGGCTTATGTGCAAATTAGTAAATAACCCGGACTTCAAATAAAAGAAAGTTTATCTATAAGGATAACTTATCCTAACAACGAGAAAATCAATTTTTCTCGGTCTTGAGCTGTTCTTACAAGACATTCAAAGTTTTGAGCTCAAGAAAAAGGAAAGTGTACGCATAAGTGCACTTACCCTTAGAGTTAGAAGAGAAGTATTCTAACATGTTTTTCAAAGCGTTGAACACAAATTTTCAAAAATTTATCAATGAGAATTCAAAATCTTTCAAAATTGTGTGTTCAACACTCTATCCCTCATAAAGTTTCAAAAGTTGACAACATTAAATTGGTTCTATTTTTGAGGGGGAGTTTTTCTAAAAACAAAGTTTTAATGATTTTAGATACATCATCTCATGTCAATTCTTATGTATTCAAAACATTATCAAAAATCTCTTAATAACAAATCAGTAATAATAATGATTACTCAATAGATTGTATGTTATAAGATGATCCAGTGTCTAGGCATAATTTTTCAAGAATTCTTCAATGACATTCATAATCTTTCAAAATTATGTGCTCAACATTGCCTCACACTCAATTTTATATTCATTTTACAACTTGGTATCATTTTTTTTGTCAAACATATGTAAAATTAAGGGGGAGCAAGAAGTAAAGTTTCACATAATTCATGCTGTAACAGTTTTCTCCCCACATAATTTTCATGACAAATTTTAATCATTTGGTATTTCAAAGACTAAGTGTATTAGTATTTAAAATAAGGAGAGAAATGTAATTAAAATGTGATCTAGAAAATAATAAGTGATCTAAAAGACTCAAAGTGCTATCGGTTTTCAAAAAGATGAATTATGGTATTGAAGACAAGACATCATGGACCCAGTGATGCACTACACAACCCTTCCCAGCCATTCAAGTTTTTCTTAAAAGATACTTTTCTCATTTGTCACGGAGATACACACGACTTCTATTGACTTTCTCACTCCGAGTTAGTTAATATTGAAAAGGTGACAGTCTGCTTCAGCCTCCGATGACTAAAACCAAAACGCACTAATCGAGTCTAGAGCCAAGAGATCAATAAAATATATCTCATTAGGACATATTCCATGACAAACACTTATTGAACACCATTAAGTTCACAAGCTGTTAACAAGAGTCCTACGCATTATCCTTGTGATTCTGCCAGAACATTCATAGTGATGCTCTTTAGCATTCTACAGTGATGAATGGAAATCCTTCCAGAGTCAACCTCAGACAGCTCTGCGGTAGGTGACTTGCGAGATTCTATATGAATCAAGATTGTGTCAACTGGATATCGATTTGGTCTAGTAAATGAATTGACGACTCAATCAGAAATATAGTAACTATCTGATTCACTCTTACCGTGTTGTCTGCTTTAGGACGTTCCGGTAAAGAGAACAAGAAAGCATGGTGAATCTAAGACATCCGTGTTAGAGGATCTTATGCTTTAAGCTGGAAACCATGTCAAGGAGATTCTTCTCAAAATTGAATCTACCTGATCATAGGTACATTATTTATACTGTAAAACGGTCCTCACGGAACTGGAGGTTAATGTAACCGAACCGTGATGAATGACAAAGCCATATTCGTCCATATCTGTTTATCACTAACTTTAAAATGCATGTACTGACAACGGTGGTACAACCTCATTCAACCAGAGTCGGATTCATTACCACATGCTCATACTTAAGCTGTAAATACATACTATTGGCATTAAGATTCAAGAATCAAGAAAGCTAAAGTTCATACAAAATAAAGACTTCCGTAAACTATGATATTTAAAATATTCCTTATAGATATCAAGAATTTCAAGACAAAGATGTCAAGGGAGATTGTTAGCAAGCTTTCAAGATGATGCAAAATATGAGCATGTTGGTCATGATCCAAGATTTCAAGATGGCAAAGACAACAAAGACAAACAAGGAAAAGAATTAAAGATCTCGAAACAAAAGACAAAGTCGAGAGACAATGACAAAGGCTGAAGATCAAAGATCACAAAGCATGAAGGAACAAGCCTACAACATGATAAAGACCAAAGAATCAAGATCTCACCCCAGAGAAATCGAAGACCACACATAAGGGAAATTTTTAGCCTCAAATATGTCTGTGTACATAGAAGCTCAGAATCTACAGGATACCTCCATAAGGAAACCTTGCTTCGAGGGAGATTAGCCTTAAAATATTGAGTCAAATAAGGAAGCCCGGCTATTAATCATAGAAGCTCGGTCTTTACATATTATATGTTGTAATAGGCTAAGTTACAGATTTCGGGCTTGTTAGTTAATCTAATATTGCACATGTTGCTGGCAAAAGCCCAAGCAAAACCCAAGCCCGGCCCATGAGAAACCCTAGGCATCCAACAAGCCTAAAGGAGTATAAATACCCCTTCTTCATGTGTAGAGAAGGGTTGGTTGTTCATTTGTGTGTAAGACACTCTTTGTATCAATCCACCATCTATTTCTTCTCTCTACTTTTCTTCATTACTTCCTTCTCTTTTCTTTCATTTAATTCGTGTACTAAGGTTATGGAAGTGAAGTGATTTCTTAGTTCCTACATAATTTATTAGGCAGACAATTGTAACAAATAACACAAGTGAATGATCAAAGATTAGAAAGTCAACTTAAAAGGTCAACAGACTAAGTATTGGTCAAACAAAGTCAAACAGGCAACTCAAATAGAATTCAAGGTAAAAACAAGCTTATTTCATTCCTAGGTCCAACAAAGTCAAACCTAAAAGAATTATGTATGTTTCGCCTAGTGTATTTGACTATGTATGTTTCGCCTAATGCAACTAGGGATGTATGTTTCGCCTAGTGTAAAGGACAGGTATAAATCGCCTAGTGTTAACGACCTGTATGTTTCGCCTAGCCTTAATAACACATATGTTTCGCCTAGTGCAAATAGGTATGTATAAATCGCATAGTGCAAAGGTGATACGTATAAATCGCCTAGCATAAACGTATGTTTTGCCTAGTGTTAACATCATGTATGTTTCGCCCAGCATAAGCGTATGTTTTGCATAGCATTACACACCACGTATGTTTCACCTAGTGTTAACATGTTTCGCCTAAGGTAATTTTAAAAAAATCACAAAATTTATAATCCAAGCATCTTTGTTAAACATAACATGATTCTTAGCTTACACAAACATTTCATGAGTCCTTTTAACATGATTTTATCCACAAGAACACTATTTTTTGACTATTTCAAGCCTAACATTGATTTTAACTCGGGATATCTAGTTTTGATGTTCTAACTAGTTTATTCGAACTCTAACACTTACAAGGGAACTTTATAAAACATATAAACACAAACCCAAGAACATTTATACACTCTACTCTATTTTCCCCATTTTTTGACCAAACAAACAATCAAGTACACATTCATATTATCACCCTATACAAAACTAATTTAGGCGAGTAACCTACATCCTTAAATAAGCAAAACCCCCTTATCAATTTAGGTTTTAACACACTTTTGATTTTGAAGAACCCTAAACCAATTTTTAGGGTTTTCATGTAAAAGAAAGTGTTTTAGACTGATTCTTTGAAGCCTAATGATGTTGATTTTATAATGAACAAGTTTGTAGTTTACCTTACTGATAGAAAAACACGAATTGAAGGGTTCTTGATCTAGCCAAATTTATCAAAGGAGAAAGATGAAGTTTTTGAAAGTTTTATGTGTATAAATCGGTTGGGAAAATGTTATATGAGAAAACTTTGTGTTTTTGACAATTTTGGCCCTTGTAATTTCTAACACCTTATGCTTTTCCTTTTAAACTTTCCCTAACTTATAAACCACTTAGGTAAATGACACCTTAAGTCCCTCTAGTTTCTAGGAAGAAGTCTAAGGTCCGTATTTTGCTTTCAAGTCCCTAAAGGTTTAGACAAATAACATTTAAGGCCCAAATGAGTTAAGATAAATTAACTCCCCTTTAAATAATGATCCGTTATTTTCTAAAACCTTTTTCTTTTTATAGAGTGATGATTTTGAAGAAGATTATTTGACATTTTCCCCTCTTAAATGACGACCCGTTTTTTATTTAAAGAGCTGTAGTCATTGTTTGAGTGGTCAAATTATCTTTGAAAATCATTTTCTGATGAAACCGTAAGATGATTACTTTGTTTTAAAATCAACACCAGTAAAAATAAGATTTCTCTTATTTTTCAAAAAAATAAATACACTAAAACGTACACTTATTTTCAAAAAGCTCGGGTTGTGTAGCAAAATATACACATGCCTTTGTATGAATATTAAGTAATTCATACCTGAGAAATTTAATTCCCATTATGAGGTCACGTTTTCTTTTTGGTGAAATACTTGCCTTTAAAATGAAGACCATTTTGTTATCTGAAATAATAGCAAACCAATGACATGTTTTGAAAACGATTTGAACTTCTGCTCGAACTTTATTTACAGTTTGTATCATTATTGAATGACATTTCTAAAGCCGTAAATATTATTGATTTTCAGTAGACATGTCAATATATTTTTGGTATTTTCTTGTTTTATATTTTTGTATTTGATTTTTTGGTTTTATATTTTTCTATTTTCTTTTTGTAAAAGTTTATAAAAATGAAAAATATTTTTGTGTTGTTCTGATTTTCTTATTTACATATAATACATAGGATACATAACGAGTTACCATCATTACTCGTCTTTTTCTTCTGCCAGACTTTTCAACGTTTCAGGAGACATACTTCTCATACCAAGCTTGTTAATAAGAAAGTCAAGTATTTCTCGTCCCAATACCTTGGTAAAGATATATGCCAGCTGATATTCTGTTCTGACAAAGTATAGCTCAACCACCTCATTTTCTACTTGCTCCTTGATAAAATGGTATCTGGTGTCAATAGGCTCGGATCTTGAGTGTTGGACGTTGTTACAGCATAAGGCAATGGCACTTTTGTTATCGTAATACAGAGGAATTTTGTTAAATGCACGACCATAGTCTGTCAATTGTGATCTCATCTAAAGTATTTGAGCACAACATCCTGACAAGGTAATGTATTTAGAATTTGTACTGGATATGGCTGTGCTTTTCTATTTCTTTAACGACCAACTCATTAATCTATCACCCAATAGCTGCATACTGCCAGATGTACTTCTTCTGGTATCTTGGCAACTAGCATGGTCAGCGTCTACAAAAGCTGTTAGTGCAATACAAGAATCCTTCGAATACCACATACCCATATTAATGGTTCCTCGTAGGTATCAAAAGATTCGTTTAAGTGCATGTAAGTGATTTTCGATAGGCTTTGCCAAATACTATGCACACATGCAAACATCAAATACAAGGTCTGGTCTACTAGCAGTCAAATACATAAGGAAACCGATCATTCCATGATAAGGTATAGGATCATCTTCTTTCCCTTGTGGATCTGCATCTAATTTGGATTTATCCACCATGGGAGTATCCATAGGGCCACTGGTTTTCATACCATATTTTTTAATTATTCTCAAGATCATATTTGGATTGGTTAAGAAAGATGCCTCTGGGACTTTGAGAAATCTGAAGTCCTAGAAAAAATGACATTTTGCTCATCATCGACATCTTAAATTTTGAACACATTATTTCAGAAATTTTTTCACAAAGTGACGGATCAGTAGAAGCAAATATTATATCATCTACATAGATACCAGTAAGATGTCTTTGCCTTCTTTCTGAGTGAATAATGTAGGATCAACCGTGCCTTTGGAGAACTTTTGGGAGAGTAGAAACGATGATAATAAATCATACCAAGCCCGTAGAGCCTGCTTTAGCCCGTAAAGAGCTTTCTTCAGCTTGTAGACATGGTTGGGGTTATCTTGATCTACAAATCTGTCTGGTTGATTAACGTAGACTTCTTCACATAGTATACCGTTTAAGAACGCAGTCTTGACATCCATTTGATAGAATACCATGTTCTTATGAGCGGCATATGCAATAAAGATTCTTATAGCCTCTAGTCGGGCAACCGGTTCAAAAGATTCTTCAAAGTTGATCCCTTCCTCTTGATGATATTCTCTTGCTACCAACCGAGCCTTATTTTTCAAAACACCTCCCAGTTCGTCTAATTTTACCTTAAAGATCCACTTTAAAGTGATTATCATGACACGATCTGGACAAGGAACAAGTTCTCAAACTTCAAGACATTCATACTCATTTAATTCTTATTGCATGGCTTCAATCTAACTGGATTCTTTCAAAGCTTCTTTATAATTCTTTGGTTCAACAGAAGAAAGGAAAGCATCAAAGTAGCAAAACAAGGCTTCGTTTTGTAGTTGATGTCTTGTAGAAATAGGTCGTGAGGGATTGCCAATTACATTATCCAACGGATGATCCTTGGTCAATTTAATGAGGTGTTTAGGTGGTTGATTAACTGAGTGCACACAAGTTGGAATAACATCCCTTGAAGAAGATTCTTTAGAATTTGGTTCTGGAATTGGAACTCCAAAGAAAAGATCGTTATCTAGATGTGCAACTTCAATATCATGAAACTCTTTGGCATGTGCTTAAATACACATACCTTTTACCTAATAAAACGAGCTAAAAAGACCAATAATGACCAATAAATACAGGGAAATGCATTGTATTTGTTTGTATTGTGAATTGTGTCTTGCAGGGAACAAATATTGCACAAAAGGACAAAAACAAAGCAAAACGGACAAAACCAAGCACGAGAATGGAAAGAGTACAAGAAATCGAAGCCAGAGGCAAATTTATCTTAAGTCTTAACCAAACCCAATTCCATTAATCCTTTAACCTAAAAGAAACCCTAAAACAATTGCACCGTTAGTCCAAACCAATTACACCATTAGTCCTTAATCTTAACTACCGTTAACCTATTAAACCTATAACTTAAAACCTGGCCCAAACTCATAACCCAAGCCCAATCCCTTTTTAACCCGGTCAACCCTTATAACTCACCCAATTCAAAATTACTGTAGATTCATCAATTTTCTCTCCCTTACTTTCACCATTGCCCTGCGTGTGTACGGTGGTACCATGTTCCTTCTCACACATGCCCTCTTTTGTTTCTAGAAGCTGGCACCCTAATACATGACGCACGCAATGACGTCCAAGGGTCTGACAGCTTGGCAATCCGTGCTAATCATTGAGAGAAAGGGATGTGGCATGAAATCAAGGGATGTGATTAACTCAAAGTAACACAAGGGCGAATCAAGGGCAAGGATTGAAGCTTCTGAATCCTCTCACACAACTAGCACACATCAAGACCCCAAGACCCTCTCATCTGACTATAAATAGGGGAGGTCACACACACACAAGGGCGTCTAGTTTTTTAGCTTATTTTAGTTTTCCGTAGCTTATTATAGTTTTTATTTTATTTGTCAATCATTTGTATTCAAAAGCTTTGTAACCACGTTTCTTATTAATAAAATTTAAGTTTCCTTTATATTAAGTTCTAATTTTGTTTTACCTTAAAGCAATATGGTTTAATATGAGTTTAGAAATCACATACTAAGCTCTAATAATCCCTTTTAAACTTTATAAGCTAGCTAGAACTCAGTTAAGCCCTTAAAGCTTAACTGAGTAAGTATTTCACCTCAAAACTCTCCCCTAAATATACCTCAGCTTAATGGATGATAAGCCAATTTGGGATGGGCTTATGGACAATAACAGTTTGTTTCTAACAAGCTAGAGCTTAATTCTAAGCTCTTAAGAGCAATATACATCCCTGTTTATCTGGGATTAAGGTACAAATATTTAGTTCTCTATTTTAGTTTATTATTCTGTTTAGCTTATTATATGCTTATTTAGTACTTAATGGTTGTTATATAGTGCTTATTTCTGCTTATTGCATCTTAGTATTGTTTAATATTGTTAACTTATAGTTTAGATCTTACTAGTTTTAGCTTAATAGTTAAACTGTCTTAAAATTCTAGTTAATAGCTTATTAGATATTGCTTAATTGTAGTAGATGATTTTTTATTAGTGCTTAATTGGCTTAATACTAAATCTGTTTTAACAAATATCAGCCTAATTTAACTTTTCATAGTTTAAAAATGCAAAATAAGTTTTTAAAGGTGTGTTTGGCACAAGCAGTACTAACTTGTGTTAGTACTGCTTAGGCCATTTTGGCTTTTTAGTCAGATTCAATCAGCTTTAACTTAGTCATAAAGCCAGTCTTTATAAGTTTTTAAAGCTTAAATCTTAAAAGTTAGGTTCAATTTACTTTTAGTTTAAATCTGTGGTAGTCTGGTATGATAACTGGTATGTGCTTAATTACACATACCGTTTTCCATTAAAACCTGACTTAAATGACCAAAAATGTACCAAAAATACATTGTATTTGTATGTTTTCACTTATATTGTGCAGGAAACGGATATCCAACAAAAGGATGAAAAACCAAGTCAAAAAAGGGCAAAACCGAGCACGGAATGGAAAAGCGTGAGAAGTCAAAGTCAACCCCGACAAAGTCAAAGTCAAAAACAAAGCCAAAAAAGAAGAAATACTTAATGGGCCGAAAAAGCCAATTAAGCATTTATATTAAAGTCTTAATAAGCCTTATAACTTAAAAAAAAACACCAAAATCTATACCCGGCCCATCAACACGCCCAAACCCTATTACACTATACTGCCATAGTCCCCTTTTAGAGACTAACGTGAAATAAGACATATAACCTTGAGGGGCTGTTCCTGCCAACTCCCCCAAAGTTACAACACCACAAGGACCATCCCTGCAATAACTCTTATCACCTTGAGGGACTAAAGTTGCCAAACCACCAAACCTTTACCTATGATATCAAATCACTGTTTATCTTCGCCATTTTCCCGCCAACCCATTTTAGCACTATTCATCATCTTTTTCCTTAAACCCCACCTTATAAACAGCAATAGCCTAACAGATTGGCAATCCCTATTTTAATCCCATTGGACCCATGATAAAAACAGGGCAAAGATTGAAGGGAATGAGATCAAAATTTGACTTGGGCTATCTACTCATTTGGACGCTGGATGGCTTTTAGAAGTCTCATCACAAAAAAACAAAAAATGGGAAGATCAGCAAACACACCATTGTTCTGTCTCATAAAAGAAACATAAACGGATGAAGACTCAAGATCCCAAGACTTATTTAGCTTAGTATATAAGTAGGACCATTGTAAGCCCAAAGAGAGCAGTGAGTAATTTATGTAGATTTACCTATTTTAAAATAATCAGCTTATTTTTAAGTCCTCTTTTTATAATTGTCATATATTTTCAAGGCCTTGTAAACCTGTTCATAGTATTAAAGAAAAAATTGAATTTTTTTAAGTAAAATTTTGTATTCCTGTTTTTCTTATAGTTAAAAGCCTATCATAAGCTGTTTTAAAAGCGTCTTATAAAAACATATAAGCAACCTGTTTTAATTTAAATATAAAGTACTTAAGAAAATTTTACAAAAAAAACCAAAAAAAAGAACTCACCCTCAAATTACCACAGCTTATTTGGATGATAATCCAATTTGGATGGGCTTATGGACTCTTACTAGCTATTTTCATTACAAGCTCAAGAAGCTATGTAGATTATCTTATATATAAGCTGGTTTTTTTGCCCTAAACCGTAAGTCAAGTGCCTTTGTAAGTCCACTTAATTTCAAAAATATTAGCTTATACACTTAGCAATGCTTATTTCTGCTTCTCTTTGCTTATTACGTGCTTATAGTGATCACAATATTGTTTTGTTGCTTATTTGCTTACTAATAGTTTTAAAATTCATTGTGCAAGTGTTGAGATAAAGTTGTGTGAGTTATAAGTTAAAACTGCATAATCTGTTTAGGCTTATTCAATGCCTAAATTCATGTTGAAATTTGCTTTAATATAGTTAAGATATAAGCCTTATTAAAATCACTAGGATTTTACAATTTGAGCCTACACATAAGTTTTTCAGCATAAAAAGTACAAAAAATAAATTTTAACTGTGTGTTTGTGTTCACTGGTTTTAATGGTCCAAAAATAGGGTCAAAAATGGCTTTGTGCATTTTAAGCACAACATGATTAGATAATATTAGCAATATACTTTAGTTGTGTAAGTTTTTTTAGTTTCTAAAACTCAAAAAATCAAAGTGTTTAAGAAAGTTGTGGGTTGATCTGTGTTAGTTAAAGCTTATTTAATAACATATTGATTTTAATTTTGTTTGTATCTCTGTAAGTTTTTATGGTTTTTGATTGTGGTTCAAGTGTTAAACAAGCCTTTGGTAAACCTTGTGTATTTTTTGGTTTTTTGCATTTATCAATTTTGTCAATTTTTAACTAAGTGTTACAAACAAGACTACAATGCTTTTTCATTTGCTTAACTGTGGCTTATTCCTTTATTTCAAAATGTGTTTCTAATTGTTGCTATATTTCAGCTGCTTGAGGTCCAAGATTTAAGTCCTGTTTGTAGTTTATATGTCCATAATGATATGTTTGTTTGCTTATTATATTAAGCACACAAAGTTTTGGTTTGAAAAGACTTGCAAAAACTTTCAAAAGTGGAGTCATACACTGAGTAAAAATAGCTTTTTCATTAAGCTTTTTAAGGGCTTATTTGATTTTCAAACTCTATTTTGATTGCTGATTATTGTAGACCATAAGCTGATCTTTAAGATTGTATAAGCCTCTTTGCCATAAGGATCCATCTAGGAACTTATTTTTAAGCTCAAAAGTACCCTCTTATGGCTGTGTGATTGGCAGTTTTGAACTTATAGCTTATTTGATTTTCATTGCTTATTTGCTTGTTTACCAAGCTTATTTGTGTTTAGTTTTGCTTATTATGATAGTCTAAGTCCATTTTAGCTTAATTATTTTAGTTTAGAGCTTATTAGAGCTTATTTAGTTTAACATTTTTAGTCAAAAATAGCTTTATAGTGAATCTGTCCTTTTAGCTTATTTTCAATTCATTTCTTGGCTTATTTTTGTTATAATATGCTTATTAGGTATAGTTAAACAAATGTGTTAGCTTATTTTTCATTTTCACTAGTTATTTGCTCTAGAATAGCTAAATAGTTTAGCCATTTTAGACTTAGTGTAAAAAAGCTTAATCTGTCAAGCTTTTGAGCTTATTTATGTGCTTATTTGTAAGTTTTAAAAATTTTGTCTTCATTAAAGTTTGTTGTTTACAACTTATTTATAAGATGTGTAAATTTTTTTTAAAAAAAAAGCAAAAAGGGGAAGGTGGAAGTCCAAGGTGAGCAGGGCTTGAACCCTCACACCCTCAACCCTTATAACACACACACTCTACCATTCGCCCTTGGGTCTTTTTCAGTTTTATCTTGCACAATTAAATATTTAACCACGTTTAGGCCTTTTAAGCTTATAAGTTGTTTAAGCTTTTTAACAACTTATTTTGATAAGCTGTGTTACCCCTTTTATTTTTCTTAGATCCAGCACTGTTTAAACTATTTTTTTGTAGTTTTTTTAGATTTTTCATAATTCGTTTAGTATTTTTAATATTTAATTTAGATTAAATTCATTTTTAATTCATAAAAAAATATTAAAAAGTCAAAAAAATATAATTCTTTTTTAGAAAATTTTCTTTTAACATTTAGGACTTAGGAAAATTAGATTTGCTTTCGTAGGGTTAAAATTGTAAAATTTGATTTTTTAAAGAACGGGATTGAATCCCGTTCACGTTTTTCGTGTTTTTTTTAGCTTAAATCACTTCCGTTTTTGGTCTAGTTTTCTTTGTTCTTACTTTTTAGTCACTTAGGACTTATAAAAGTCAAAAAGATCATTTTAGGACTTAATTTTGATAAATTAGGGTTTTTAGGTCACGTTTTAGGATTCCCGCTTGCGATTTTAGTTTAAATTTGTGTTGCCTTCATTGTTTTTAGTGTATATTGCATTAACTTTCCCGTAGACTTAGAAAGCCAATCAAAATCTTTGTTCCATTCAAGCATCAATTATCAAAACGACTCTCGACTTTCAATTGCATTCCTCGTTGGGGATAAACGACCCGGGAATATCATATACTACTTTCGGATTTTATTGATTTTCTTTCTTTGAACCTTTTCAGGGGAAACTTGATTAGGGTTGGTTAATATAAGTAGTGGTATATTATTTAATATATTATTAATTATATACCTTAAAGAATTTCAAATCAATTTTTGGCGCCGTTACCGGGGATTAGTGCATACAATTGTTGTTTCGTTTGACAATTTATGCTTTGAAGATCCTTCCTTGTGAAGTTATTTTCTTTGTTATAAAGTATAAAAATACAAAAATATTTTTCATTTCTTTTTAGTATATATATATATATTAGAAAGAAAAACCAAAAATATAATAACATTGTCCATAAAAAAAGAAATAAAATTCACCATCAATATAATACTTTCAACCGAAGTATTATCATTAATAAGTTCCCGAACCAAAGATTC
>BQNB010119682.1:0-20770 GCA_026074375.1 Tanacetum coccineum
TACTAATAAACTGACAATACTAACACTTTGTACTGGCAGCACTAACTATTACACTAACAGTACTAATGACTTAGACAATTTTCTCTAATCTTTATCAGCAACACAAACTTGAACCAACAACATTAAGTTGTAGAAGCCTCTAATTCCCAACAAGAGTAAAACAAGGGAGTTGATCTCGAATGTACAATTTGTCAATCACTTAAAATTAAGAATGAAAAACTCAAAGAAGAAGCTTTTAAACTAAATAAGTTTGAAAAGAGCACGCATTGCTTAAATGAAATGTTAAGCAATCAAAAACCATCCGGTGATAAATTAGGCTTAGGGTTTAACTCATATGAAGCATCACCTAGTAAGTCTAAAGAAATAAAATTTATAAAATCTCAAAAGGAAACATCCTCTGGTGGCGGTCCCCCAAATATTTTGGGCGGCCCCCATAAAGTCCAGACGCCCCCCAAAGTTATCAACGGGCCGCCTGTCTGTTAACCAGATTCTAAAAAATCTGTTTCTTTTCAAAAATCCATTTTGGGTCCTAGACCAAAACACATAATGGTAAGCAATGTTAAAATTCATGTTGCTAGTGATAATGAGGTTAAACAAGTTTATAAACCAACATTAAAACCCGAAGTTGGATTTTATAAACCAAATTTTAGGACAAAAACTCCACCACCTATAAGAGTCAATAGTTATTATCCTTATTCTAAGACATCGCAACCAAAAAGAAATGTTGGTCGACAAAACCAACATCATGGTTTTCCTATAACTTGGAACAACTTCCAACCTCAAAGTTACATGCATGGGAAATGTGTTCCCCATTTCTACATCTTAATTAATTGCATCAAATTCAAGGGATGTTTAGCCCTAACAACTTTGGACACATGAGACATTGGGGACCAAATGTTTGAGTTATTGTCCTATATAAATAGATATGCCTTGTAGTCAACTTGGAACCTGATGAGTTGATAAAGGATAGCGGATGCTCTAAACACATGACGGGTAACCGAAAGCTCTTCTTAACCTACAAGGCATACAACAGAGGTAATGTCATTTTTGGTAGCAATCTTTGCGGTAACATCATTGGCAAAGGTACGATTTCGAATGACTCTCTCAAAATAAGATATGTTAGAACATGTAGTTACTTAAGTTTTAATTTTGCTATGTGTAGGAAACATATGTGACAATAAGTGTAGAGTAACTTTTCTGAACTTGATAGTTAAATCATAAGGTTGGTTAGGTTATAGGTAGAGTATCAGGAAGAAAGGCTTATACGTGATGTAATTAGGAAATAAGCAAAGACAAAATTTATCTTGCTACGATTTATGAAAACTCCAGTTGTGGCATAGGTATTAGGTCACACTTATATGCATCTTATGCAATCGTTAGCATATAGGAATTAATTGAAACTCACCTAAGCTTAAGTTTGATCAAACACTTCTGTGATGCTTGCAAATTGGAAACAAGCTCACAAATAGTCACAAGCTAAGAATATATTCTAACGGCTAGATGCTTAGAACATCCTTCATATGGATCTCTTCAGTCCGTTCGCCGTAGGAGTTCAGAGGAAACCTTACAACTTAGGAATAGTAGATGACTACTCTAGGCATACATGGACAGGATTTCTTAAGAATAAAACTGAGGCTTTCGAGAAATTTGAAATCTTTAGTGGGAAAATACAAAATCAATTAGGATGTTCAATACTATCAATTAGGACGGACCACGATAGAGAATTTGATAATGAAGTGCAATTTGGAGAGTTTTGTAATGCCAACGATATTACACATAACTTCTCAGCTCCATGCACTCCACAATCAAATGGCGTGGTAGAAAGAAAAAATAGGACACTCCAAGAAATTAGTAGAGCCATGTTAAATGAACAATCGTTACCATAAAAATTTTGGTGTAACGCCATAGATACTTCAACATACATCCTCAATCGTATCCTAATTAGAGTCATCTTAGGTAAAACACCTTATGAACTCTTGAGAGGTAGGAAACCTACTCTTGATTACTTTAGAGTGTTTGGAAGCAAGTGCTACATCCTAAACACCAAATACTACCTTACTAAGTTTGACCCAAAGTCATACGAAGGTGTCTTTTTAGGTTACTCCTAAAATAGCAAAGCCTATATCATTCTTAATATACATACCATCAAAATCGAAGAATCGCTCAACGTGACATTCGATGAAACTCCTCCACCCTCTAAGACATCACCCTTGGTGGATGATGACTTAGATGAAGTAGAAGCAATTAAGGTTACTGAAAAGAAAAACTTAGAGAATGACATTTAGGATGAAACTTTAGAAATTGACGAAACAGTCAATATTAAGGAATCTAGGAACCATCCATTAGAAAATGTCATAGGAAACCTTAATCAAAGAATTCTTAGGTCACAAGCCCAAAGCCAAAGTAACTTCTTTTGTTTTATATCAACTATAGAAACTAAGAATGTGAATGAAACCTTAACGGATGAAAGTTGGATAATCGTTATGGAAGAAGAATTAAATCAGTTCATTGAAACGATGTTTGGGAGTTAGTACCACAACCTAAGAATATGACAATCATAGGAACTAAGTGGGTATTTAGAAATAAGATAGACAAGAACGGTGTTGTTTCTCGAAATAAGGCTAGGGTAGTTGCTCAAGGCTACAATCAACAAGAGGGCATCAATTATGATGAAACTTATGCCCTAGTGGCTAGACTTGAGTCTATTAGAATACTATTAGCATATGCTTATGCTTTAGATTTTAAGTTATTCCAAATGGATGTAAAAAGTGCATTCCTGAATGGTTTTATCAATAAGGAGGTATACGTAGCACAACCTTCAAGATTCATTGACTTCAAAAAACCGGATCATGTTTATAAACTAAAGAAAGCTTTATATGGTCTTAAACAAACACCCAAAGCTTGGTATGATAGATTAAAAGCTTTTCTTATTAAACATGAATACAAAATAGGAATGGTAGATAAACTCACTTTTTACTAAGAAGAATATTTTTCCATAATTCTCAACATTCGGTTCTAATATATGTCGACGATAATGATTTTCAGGCTTGCTCTGTCATATATTGTGTGATGGAATTTGCCAAGATCATGCTGAACTGATAACGTTCGAGTATCCAGCCACTTGATGGGTGACTTAACTTATTATTGGGCGTTGGGAGTTATATTTGAGTTGATAAGACAAAACTTATGATAAGATGAGGACTTTAAGGCATAGGACAGCGAAGGATAATTCTCAAAAGATGGAAGATTTGAGATTTAGAAGATAAACTTAAATGTTTATAAGATTTATTAATATCTTTATTTGTTTTATCACTTTGTAAACACCTAATATCTCTTGTATATAATGGATATAGGTCGTATTTCAACGTTTTCTGTGTGTCAAGATGTGAACATCAGAAAAGTGTGTGTGTGTCTAGGAGTAAGTCTTCTAATGTAGACGCCTAGTTGTTTGTGTTTTAGCCTCAAGGATCTTATGATTCCTATTAGATTAGGTAATTGTTCTACCATTTGATCAAGGTATAATTGGGGCTTGTAGTAGTCATGTATCATAGAAGATAATGATGAAACCTTTGTTTAGAGTCAAACATGGTTTTTCATAATTACGCTATGCATATGTTTATGTTCACAATGTTTTTTTATCCCAGGATTTAAATCTATAACAATTGAGATGACTTCGCCAAAATCATGCACGATGAGTTTGAAATGAGTACGATGGATGGACTAAACGTCTTCCTTGGATTACAAATAAAACAAATGGAAGATGGTATCTTCTTTAATCAATCTAAATATATTAAAGAAATGCTTAAGAAATTTGGCTTAGAAGATTCTAAACCAATGAAAACCCCCATGTCCTCGGATACTAAACTCACGAAAGATGAAGAGTGTGAGTCGGTAGATAGTACCAAGTATCGAGGCATGATAGGTAGTTTACTCTACCTAACGGAAAGTAGGCTTGATATCATGTTTGGTGTCTGACTTTGTGCACGCTTCCAAGAGGTCCCCAAAACCTCTCATCTTGAAGCGGTTAAGCGTATCTTCCAATACATTAAAGGCACTACGCACGTAGGATTATGGTATCTTAAGGGGACCGGCATAGAAACCGTAGTATATCCCGACTCTGATCATGCGAGAGATTATGTGGACAGAAAGAGCACTTGCGGTATTTGTACGTTCATCGGATGTTGTTTAACATCTTGGTTCTAGAAGAAACAAACCACTCTTGCTATATCCACTACCGAAGCCGAATACGTAAGCGCCGAAAAGGCATGTCAACAAGCACTATGGATGAAACAAGCTCTTATCGACTATGACATTCGACTCGACGACGTCCCGATCATGTGCGACAATAAAGGCACGATTGACCTTAGCAAAAACCCGGTGCAACACTCTCGAACCAAACACATCGAAATTCGTCACCACTTTCTTTGTGATAATGTCCAGAAAGGACATATCTCTATCGAAAAAGTGTCGTCAGTCGACAACATCGCCGACATTCTTACTAAACCCCTTAAACGTGAATCGTTTAACTATCTACGTCTTGGTTTAGGAATGATGGAACACATTCCATAAATCGTTTCTTTTTTCTTCTGTCTCGATTCTAGTTCGTGTTCCACTCCATGTCGTGACAACTTAAATACTTTGTCAGAAGTACTTTAAGCATTTTTAATTTGTGAAATGCAAATTAAAAGGTCACTCCTTCCGTAAAAAATTTATGTCAAAAATCAAGTCCAAAACCATCTGCTGATGGTAGCCCCCGTATCTAGGGCACCCCCTGACTAAATCATGTGTCCCCAGATTGATATTGGACCGCCACCAGACGAGACCAAAAGTATGTCACCCTTATTTTTGTAAAACACAAAAACAAACACCCCCTCTCTTCAGCCATTGAAGAACCACGAACCAAAAACCACAAAACCTTAAAATCAACCACTAAACCACTAATTGAAGATCAAATCAACACTAATAATCAATCCTAACACCATAAAGATCATCAATTGTAAGTCATTTCATCTATTTTCTTTCCAATTTGTGTATAGGGTTCATGTTGAACAAACACTCAAAATTGGGGATTTCTATTTTTCTTGTGTTTGTGTACAATTAGGACTATAATAACACAATGTATAACTGATGTTCTTCCCATAGACATATGATTTGCATAATTGAAGCTTGATTGTCAAAAATTATTTTCGCACAAAACCCCAATTTTATTTCAAAATCACTCACGTTAGGAACACCATAAAATTGCCTTTATGCATTGTTAATACATCCTAAAAATGTTTTTGCATACATGCATAATGATCTAATGAACAAAATTCGAGATACATAATTCATATGTATTTTTCGACATGTTTGGATGAGAAAAAATAAATTAAGGAGCATTTGGGTTAACTCTTAGGTTTTATTTTTATAGTCGAGTTAACCGTTACTCCACATTTGTCGCATATAGGCACACACTAAACACAATTACAATAGAACACTACGAGTAAATGATAATAAAACATGATTTTGGATTGTTTTTTCATTTAGGTAATAATGCCTCGAAAAACTGTCGAAGATCATCAACACACAAGAGACTACATTCCCATAATCTCACATGAATATACTTCACCCTTAAAAGAAATGCTAATAAACCTTAAAAGTCGATGCATACATGAGGGTCGGGTGGTTTATCCAAGTTTTGCAGAATTAGTCTATGTCAGGTCAATGTTCAGTCATATCGGGTTTGAGTGTCTTCTTGAAATAAATGAACAAATTTATCCTCGTTTCATACTTGAGTTCTATAGTCAATATCATTTAGACTATTCTGACGAAGGTCAAATGTTAATCCGGTTTGTCATCCAAAATAAATTCTTTTCGTACACTCTTAAAGAATTCGGTCAAATCCTTGGTATACCTTATAAGGGTGTGTGTGTCTTTAGCGACAAATGGTCACTTGACGGCTTGCAATATAGTGTCCCTACGAGAGGTCCATATCAAACCAACCCTCCATGTCCTGATGAAATCAAAAACTATGTACAAGAGGAAAGGGAGGGTCCGGTCAATCGTATTCGTCATAAAACTATCGTTGATATTGAGGAAAATCAAATCCTTACTCGTGAAATCGTGTCAACCATGAAACCTTGGGTCGACATTCTCCAGGAAAATGTCTTTTGTCTGGGGGGTAATCGGGACCACATTCCCGCATGTCTTTGTTATATGCTCTATTGTATTGCAAGGTCTAAAAAATTCAATCTTGCATTTTTCATTGCAAAACGAATGGACTTTGTTACTAAACAAGCTAGGTTGATTCTACCATATGGTATGTTATTGACCCGCTTGTTTAAGTTTGTCGTGGTTGAAAGTCCTGAGTTGTTTAACGAGTCTTATGTCTTATACGATCGTGTCATGTATCCTCTTACCGCTCAACAAGAGTAAAAGACCCGAAAGGATTATGGCATGAAAAGAGGTCGTCACTCTACTTCTTCATCCGCCTTCGGTTAACCATCCTCTTCTCATCTCAACGATGATGATGATGATGATAGAAATGATGAAGGGACCTCGCGTACAAGCACTCCTTCTCCCACTCGTTTTGTTTATTCATTAACAAATGAGGTTCCTTGAGTCTTTGAAAATCCACCCAATATTGACCTTGACATGGAATCATTTTACACCCGCCAAACCAAAATCCTCAACCGTCAAGTTTAGTTGCGAGATGAACATCGTGGTGGATTAAGGTCAATTGGGAAGGGCATCAAGAATTTGTTGAGGGGAAAAAAGAAGAAATAAGTAATTTAGAAAATTGCTATTAGACAATATACTTATATTTACTATTTTATTATGCTTGTTGGTACTTACTATTACTATCCATGCTTAGGTACATGAACTCAACATATAATTCAGTAAGAATCATCTTAGTAAAGGTCCTTCAGCATAGCTCCAAAATTTATGTACACTATATCAGTTCCATCTTCTCTAACAATTTGGTACAAAACAACACACCTTCTCTTCTCCTTGCTTGCTGATCTTATAATAGGCATTACTGGGGGTTTATAGCCACATGATAGATTAAATATAATATTTTGTACCTGAAATAGGATCATCATCTTTACTATCTTCAGATTCAATCGCTCATCAGCTTTGTCGACATGTAATCCTGTTTCCTAGCTATCTGTTACCCAACCCTCCTCTTTCCAGTCTTCTTTGGTAGACACATCCCTTTTGCTGATCGCCACACTTTATGTCTTTTTGAAGTCTTTTGTTTGAAGTTTCTTTACAAATCATTTCATTCAGAACATGCTTTTGTAGCTTCAAAGTTTTTATAGGAGCAAAAGATTCAACCTGCTGCTGTCACCCAGCTTATCAAATTCTTCTTTCACATTCTTCAACTCAAATTCTTCAGCCGGATAGCTTCCATGTCCTGATTCCTTAAGTAATCTCATCATATATGTTTCTCCAGCTGTGATTGGGTCAATGTGTTATTCTTTTAGCTCATGCTCTTTCATCTGCAAAATGTTCTTTCTTCCTTTGATTTACTATTCAACAAACCCATCTTCCCTTGCAAAGTCTTCTCCTGTAAGTCACTTCCTAGCACACTCTTTGAAAACTCTGCATTGGCTTCAATCTTTGCTCTAATTAGATCCCAATCTTCATCTGTGTAATGCTGAGCTTCAAATTGAACTTGAGCTTTTCTTTTCTTTGTTGCTCCATCCTATCCAATCATCTTCTTCTACAATTCTTTTGTGCTAAAGAGAATCCAGTGTACCTTTTAGAGCCTCTTCTTTTTTCTCCAAAGTATCCAATCTGATAAGGCTTCAGTCCAAGCCTAGCTTCCTCCAGAAGAATTTATTCCTAAGTCTTCATAGGAACTCTTCACAGATCATAGGAGCTTTTCCTTCTCCTTTGGCTTTATCAGGTGAAGGAATGGGACGAGTTAATAACTGTCAGTACATAACTTCCTACTAACATACTAACTTAATACTGTCAGTATTAACCCCTTCAGCCAGATTAACTCCTTCAGCACCAGTACTAACTTCTTCTTAAAAATCCAAGCTAGTGACAACCTTCTTTCCCTTAGTCTCTTTCCTTCTCTTATACCTCCTTCCCTTATCTATTGACTTTGGCTTTTGAGAAGCAACCCTAGAGAGAGTTTTAGGCTGCCTTCTAATGTAGTATGGCTTATGTCCTTCAACTTGTTCCCCCCTAAGTGTTTGACATTAGTCTTTAGCAAGGAGTAACCATCCCTTGTACCAAAAGAAACTAGAGGATCCATCTTGACTTTTCCTCTTTGATCCATAGGTTTCTTCCTCTCAGAGCTGATAAGAAGACCACATTTTTTTCCACTTCAAAATACCTTTCAGCTTTTTTGTTTCAAACTTCTTGACCCACTTCACAATAGCAAACTCCCCCCATTGTCAGCTTGTTTAATGCTTGAGATCCTTTTTCCCAGACAATCGGAACACGAGAGGGTCAGTGGTAATAGTCGTTAGCAGGCCGATAGAGGAGGGAGGGTGTAGAGCGTATGCTCAGTGCAATTGCGTCATAGCCGACTTATACGCGTTCGCTCTAAAGGTTCTCATTACTCTCATATAAGTGAAAGTAGGGCACAGCTTCTGATATTCTATTCATAAGGCGGACAATGGAATTAGGACATATTCGCGTAAGTGCAGTAGACTTGGTCTATAACTAACTAAATATACTGTGCCTGGCGTGTTTACTCTTTTTATTTTCCACCATCGGATTGCAAGGGTCACGTTTCAGGGATAGGTGTAGGTGTAGATGCAGGGATAGGTGTAGTTATAGGTTGTGGAGATTGTACTGGTGGTAAGGATGTAGATGGTACTGGAATTGTGGATGATGATGGTTGAGAAGGAGCCACATCAGGATGTGCTTGACCTGCATTTGGATTAGCAACAAGCAGCATAGCAGGCAACAAAGGTCTTGGTACCCCTCTAAAACCCCTTTTCATATTCCCAAAAATCTTTTTGGTCAGGGTCACAGCTAGATAAGTGTGTTTGTTTTCCGTTTGAATTTCTAAAATTAGTTGCAAAAAACGAGGATACATCAAAAATTTTGTTTTGCTTTTTAAGTTTGCCACCATGCCATCAAAAATTAGTTTTGAAAAATTATAAACTCTGCCAGTGGAAAGACAAATCAAAGCAGTAGCAATATTGCTACCAAATTGATCCCATCCACCACTTTTAGAGCTTATACAATGCAAAAGATGGTGGACTAAAAATCTCCATTGGGGTGTGAAAAAGCTTTTCCAAAAGGTAAAAGATCCGTCTGTAGGATACCCCATATGTCTCATCCCCTTAAAAATCTCAATGTTTGGCAACATTGTAATCCCTGAAGCATCTGCTAATTGAAGCTTATTCCTAATAGATGCCTCAGTGATTGTATATACAATGGTATCAATAGTTTCCTGTAATTCTAGAGTCCCATCCAGCAAAGGTGTTGGCATAGCAGTCTGCGAAAACTGTTTTGACTAGTGAATCATAGATATTAGATTAGTAGTTATAGCCATAACATGAGGTTGAACCTCTTAAAAATCCAATACACTGCAAACCCTGCACTTTCATCAGGCTTGCGCAAGAACCCCACTTGATTGTGTTTGTCGCAGTATTTTAATTGAGCCATGAATCGAAAGTAGGAATAAAAGGCAGTGACTTTAACTGAAAAGTTACTGGGTTTAGGTACGAGTGAGGTTGTAGATGCTGGTAGCAGGACAATTGATGATATTCTTTATAAAAATAAAGAAGATTTTTTACTTTGCGAAAAGGAGATAGCAATAAACAGATAATGTAATGTAAAGAGATAACGAAACCTAAATCTTATATAGCTTCTCTGGTAACGACAATAGCGCCGTAAAAATCTGTAACGGTAACATTTAAACAGTGTTTAAGCAGAGAAAGTCAATTTTCCCGCAACCAGCACTAACAATAACCTACCAGTATTAAAATTTACACTACCAGACTTAACTTTGGTCAACCAGAATTAATTATGATACAACCCGAATTAACTCTTTTCAACCAGAATTAAGTTTTTACCAAATACCTTATTACACTTGTCTTACATCTGCAAATCCATGCTATTTCTGCAAGAATTAAACTAAAATAAAGAAAAACATGCTGCAAGAGTTTGTATAGACATAATTAACTTAAACTAACTACCCGAATTAATACTACTAACTACTAGAATTAATACTACTAACTACCAGTATTAATATTACTTAAGCCAGATTTTAGTTAAACTAACTACCAGAAGTATACACACTATACAATTTAGCCTCCCCTTAAATGTAGCTATGAGTTTACCATCCCAATACTAACCACTAAGTAATTAAACCGTGGTCCATCAAAAAGTTTAGTCAATAGGTCAGCTACATTTAAGTCTGTGTGAATTTTCTCCACACTAATGAGCTTCTTCCTCATACAATCTCCTATAAAATGGTGGCGTATCTCAATTGCTTTGTCTTGGATGATACACTGGTTTTTTCACAATGCAGATAATGCTTTCATTATCAAAGTGGATTTTGGTTATTCATGAAAATTACAAACGCATAGTCCATTAGTGATTTAGAACACCTCAATACTTGTCCACAAGCAATTTGGCAGCAGCTACATATTCAGTCTTCAGTTGTAGAATAGCCACTATGGACTGTTGTCTTGCATTGCCATGAGATTAATTCTTTGTACGCAAAAAATTAACAATCACCTGTTTGTGGATTTTCCTGTCAAGGTTTGACCACCATAACACTGTCAGAGAATGCTACCAGTCAAAAGTGATTCTCTAGGATACCATACGCCCAAAATATGGTTTTAGCCCTTAAGTACTTAAAGATTCCACTCATATCATTGGGGAGATGTGAAGTCTTGGGAGTGACCTGAAAACGAGAACAAACACATACTGCATACATTATATCAGGCCTAGAGGCAGTTAAATACATGAGAGAACCTATCATGGATCTGTATAAGTGCACATCCACATCAACAGCTTCCTCATCTTTTGTCAATGCCACTTTGGTCTCCATGGGGGTTATTGCAGTTTTCACATTTACAAGATCAAATTTCTTGAGTATCTCAGCTACATACTTGTCCTGAGATATGAAGATTCCTGCCTTGTTCTGTTTGACTTGTAATCCTAAGAAAAATGTGAGTTCTCCCATAGAACTCATCTGAAATCTGCTTTTCATCAAGGCTTCAAACTCATCACACCAAGACTTTTTGGTAGATCCAAAAATGATATCATCAACATACACTTGAACCAGCATGATATCCTTCTTGTCCCTTTTAATAAACAAAGTCTTGTCAATCGTACCCCTCTTGTATCCATGCTTCTCTAGGAATGTTGATAGAGTAGCATACCAAGCTCTAGGAGCTTGATGCAATCCATACAAAGCTTTGACCACCTTATAAACCTTCTTAGGATGATCACGATCAACAAAGCCAGGAGGTTGTGAGACATAAAACTCTTCATCTATAGTGTCATACAGAAAGGCACTTTTGACATCCATTTGGTATACTATGAACCCTATAAATGAGGCGAAGGTTAAAAATAACCTGATAGCTTCTTTTCTTGCCACATGAGCAAAAACCTCATCATAAGTCCAATACCTTCCTTCCTGCTGTATCCTTGGCCACCAATCTTGCCTTATTTTCCCTGACAACCACTCCTCCTTTCATCTCTTTTATTTCTGTAGACCCATTTAGTACCAATCACCTTCATTCCGTGAGGTAGATCTACAAGAACCCATACTTGTTGTAGCTTAAACTGTAACAACTCCTCTTGCATGGGCTTGATACCCAACTGTACATCTTGTAGAGCTTGTTAGAAATCTTTTAGGTTCCCTCCTGATATAGAAAATCAGCAAAAAAACATGCTATTGATCTTTGTGATTGTTCTTTCTACTTTTGAGTAAAGCTGAAAAGTGCATGACTCCTGATTTTTGTAGCACTTGCTTTCTAGTTTGCACAGCATGACAAAGGGTATCACCAGGATTTGACTTTTGGGTGAATATTGTGAATCCTAAGTGTAGGAGTAGGACTGACTTCAATTTCTGTTGGTAGGCTGTTGAAATCAGTTATCACACCCTCTTCATCATAAGATGCCTCATCAAAAATTCCTGTCTCAGATTTGTGAAAGATTTCGAGCTCTGGCATAAGTGAATCATCAGGATCAAAACTACTAGTATTAACTGGCTCACTACCAGTATTAACTGAGGAAGTACTGTAGTTGGTGTTTTCATGATACTTTTTCTATATGACTTTTAAAGCAATTTCTTCCAACTCCGTCTAAAAAGCTAGAATCAAAAGATTATCTTCTATAGTGTCAGTAGAAGAAGTCCCTTCTTCTCTTGTTGAAGTTCTGTCAAGATCCTTCTTCATTGAATTTGTGGAAGATTTCCTTGATTCACTTCTCTTCAAATTCCTCACGGTTTGAAGGTACAACAATAAGCTCTACATCCTCATCTTTTCCCTCAGAGACATTAAAACTTAGAGTTTGTGAAGTACCTGCACTGTTAGTTACTTCTGAAGCACCTGCATGTGGGTTAGCTTGATTCTCCAAAGATACAGGAATATAGTTCATATAATCGTAAGATAATCAATATCAAACATCCATCTATACCCTACTCCTTTGACATTGGGTTATCTTCAAGAAAAATTAACAATGCAGACTTACTCACCTCTTTAGGATACAAATTATAACACTATAGGCTTTGCCTATTTAGAGAGAAACCCACTAAGAATCCCCTCAGCCAGATTTTCCATCAAACTGCCAATACACTAAGATATCTAAAACTGGAACATGACACCCAAAAAGGTCTTATTGTAGCTGATAATGGTTTGTGGCCAAACAAAAGCTCATAAAGTTCCTGTTTTGATGTTTAGTCACTCTTAACCCTATTAAATATAGCAAGCAGTACTAACTGCTTCTGCCCAAAAAGTAGTTGGTAAGAGTGAGTCTGCTAGCATAGTTCTATGCAGCCTTATTTATGTCCTGTCATTTCATATTAGCAACTCCATTCAGTTTGTGGATTCTGAGCATTGCTATACCTTGTTTTATTCCCTTGTTCCCACAAAATTCATGCATATCTCTATCTTAAATTCAGTGCCATTTATCTGATCTATAATGAATTTAACCCCAATAACTAAGCTGGTTTTCAATTTGCCTAATAAGAAGAAGCCACTAGTTTCATCCTTAGAGGCCAAAAAGAATACCCAACTAAATCTGGTACAATCATCAGTAATTACAAGGCAATAACTTGCCATTATTATGCTTTTACAGAAGTAGACAAGAAAGAATCCATATGCAAGAATGTAATGGCATATGTGAATTAATCCTTTCTAATTTTGGCCTTGCAGGAGGCCCTGTGTTGTTTACCTTATGGCAGCAACACATGTATGGTCATTTTTTGAAAACCTTGGAAGGTAGACCTCTTACAAGGTTTCCCTTTACAAGTTTGTTTAGATTTTTAAAATTGATATGACCTAACCTTCTGTGCCACAATTTAGATTCATTAGATGTGGCTTTAGCAATCAAACAGGCAAAACCTTTTGCAGGAGTAGGTGTCTTCATATCAAAACTGTACATATTGTGGTGTCTAGGGACCTTTAAAAGTATCCTGATATTCATCAGCATCTTATAGTCCCAGAAGACACAACAAGACCGTCAGTTTCATGTAAAAGACCCTTGTGCTGCTTATTCACATAAATTGTGAAATTGAGAAAGGTTAAAATGCCCAATTCTTTTACAAAAGACACATTAACACAATCTAAATTACCAACACTTATTTTTCCTTACCAGATATGTATCCTTGGGCTAACCTCCAAAGGTAACATATCCCCATTGAATTCTTTAAAATCCTCCAGTTGATCCTTGTTACCTGTCATGTGCCCTGAGCATCCACTATCAAATATACCTCTATCTACCATGTTCTTCAGTGGATGATCCTGCACATGAAAAAGAGAAAATTAGTTTCTCTTAGGGACCCAGGCCTTTTCAGGCTTGGGTCTGCCTTATGGACCTTTAGCATTCACCGTTCTAATAAAAGTTGGTCCACTGTCACAATTGGAGTTTGGATTAGAGTTCCTCCAATTATAACCTGCTGAGGCCTTAACACCAAATCCCTAATTTCCCTTTACAGCATGAAAATAAGACATTTGAGCTGTAGTTTTTGCAAAGGGTCTTCTTACAGATGAATATGATTTTGAAAAATGCCCTCTTTGATTAACTTGATTCACCTGTGGTCTTTTAGAACTAAAACTGTTTGAGGTCTTGGTAGGTACTGATTGTCTAGTTCTAATAGTATTAACATTAGAACTGCCAGTATTAACTCTAGGCCTAACATGATTAATATTTGTCCTACCAGTATTAATATTGGGCCTAACAGAATTAATGTTTGTCCTGCCAGAATTAATGTTTGGTCTACCAGCATTAAGTTGTACTGATCTAGGAACAAGTTTATTAGCATATATACCCTGTTTTGCATTGGTCCATACTGGTTTTGCACCCCTTACCAGTATAAAAACCCTTGTTTCTTACCCCTCAGCCTCTGCTTAGCCATTTTCTTTTTCATAATAGTCACAATCTTTAATCAAATGACTTAGACTACCACAAACAAAACATTTCTTCTTTGTGAAAGAGTAACCTTCCCCTAGTTCTCTTTCCATCATAGCATCCCAATTCTTCCTATTAACTTTAGGTGTTACTTGATATTTGATTGGTTGTCTAGGAGTTTTTATTTATGAAACACAACTAGGTTCAACTTCTTTTGATTTTGGATCAGACACACCTTTTTCATTTGTTGTTATAGGTGTAGACACATACACTTCTGGAGTTACACTTGAAATCTCAGATTCAGGATCAACTAAATGTTCAAAGGAAGTTCCAATAGACCCTGCACTGTCATTAGATTGACAGGTAGAATATTCACTTGAGCTATCATCTGATACATTGGGTTCAGGCTCTTGAGGTCCCTTTTTACCATAAACATATAAAGACTCATCAATTTCCTCTTGTGGTGTAGGAGGTATAATCCCCACTTAAGGAGTTGGAACACCTTTAAAATCATTAGATTTTTGTAAATCTACGGTACAAATTTTCCAACTGATATCCCTCATTTGAACATTTAAACATAGAAAAATCCATTTCTTCCTCAAACTTAGAACCTCATTGTTTGATGATTTCAAACCTTAAAGCCAACTTTACTTTGAACTCATGCCATGAATTAATAATCATCCAAAGATTCTTGGAAGAATCGCTCCATGAATCAAATGTTTTCTGCAATTGTTCCTTTTCTTTTACAGCTTTCATTCCTACTCTTCTATATCTTTTAAGCTTTTCATTTTTTTCATATATTTCATTAGCCTGAAATGTAAGCTTTTCATTAAGAGAAAGTTGCTATTTTTTGAAAAGTAACCAAGTTTAGCTTCTAGTTTCTTAACAACTGACTAAAGGCAAGTAATTATTGTAGCTTCTTGATCTCCTAACTGATTTTATTTTTGTTCATCAACCAGTGTTTTTTTAAGGGTATTGTATGAATCAAATACAAGTTTTAGAACACAAAGATACCTCATTACTTGAGCTGATAGCCATAAGTGCATGATTTGTCTCTTTAACTTCAGTATGTTCTCCCCAATTGACAATCCCATCATCCATTGTCAGCAAGCCCATCTGATTTTTCTCTTGCTTCTCAGCTTCTTGATGTTGATAAAATGAGTCTATCTTCTTATTTCCATCATGTGTCCCCTTTACTGTACATTCCCTAGTAAAGTGACCAGTGTTGTGACAATTGAAGCATTCAAGCTTCTTTTTGTCAAAGCCAACAGGTGTTTTTCCATCCATACGAACTCTTCCTTCATGTTTTTCTTATAGAACTTCTTCATTCGAATAGCAATCATTACTATCTGCCAGTTTATGTCCATCTTTTCAATGCCCAAATCATCAATTTGTTCCAGATCTTCATGAAGCAAGTCTCAGTCCTCTGATTGTTTGGCAAAGAGGGAATAGATAACTTCATCAACAAAACCAGCAAGAACCTCTTTTTAGGAATATTGGTTGAAGAAGTAAAGGAGTGTAAGTACTTTAGGCACCAGTAAAACAGACTTAACTTATTAGTGTTGCTTTGCTTAGTTAAAACAAAAGAAACAATTTATTAGCACATTAAGGATGTTTTTGAGGCACCTGGATTTCCTGCTCACAAACTTAAGGTTAATTTGTACAACACAATCAATAGATAAAGTGTCAACCTCAGTTTAGTATCTCATAGTCATTGCCAGATTGGACCAGCTAGGGCAAAGATTTGAGAAACTTTATGATTTGCATCATCATTTTGATAACTTCAGCACCTATGAGCCTTCCAACTGAGAAAGCAATTAGTTTGGAATCTGTCCATATCCTTTTACTAGCCCTTTGAATTGGATATTTTAAATGCTTCCAAACTGATTGTTTGAAAACATCCTTCTGCAAATTTTCAATGAATTTGCATACCACCAACCTAGGTTTTTATGGCTTCCATATCTCCTTATGCATCATCATTCCATGAAATCTTCTCCATATGTTCCTGGGAATGGCTATTAGACGAAATATTCTAGCCTTCCTTTCCTTTTCAACAGCTTGATTTTCTGCACCAGTTACTGTGAATGTATTCGAAACAATACCATCCTTTTCATTTGAAAAATTCTCTTCTTGAGTTTCCATTCTGAATACCTTCCAAACATCATTGTCAATGTACTCAAGGTAATGCTCCATCTCCATAGCCCATATATCATACTCCTCCTTCTTCAGAATTGGGAGTTTGATATTTGAGATAGCAGTTGTTTGAGGAATCACCTGTTGTTGTTGTTTAGGTGCAACACCAGTGTCTGATGCATCTTCATGGTTTGATTCTTCATCATCACTGAGATGTTGTGAGAACTCATCATTAGCAGGTTGAGACATTATGTAAAGAATTGTAGGAGAGTGTTTGTTTGTGATCTTATGATTCTTCTTATTCAGAGTCCCTCTATTTTGCTCTGGATACCACAAGTAGGTTCCTTGGTCCTTGGGATCTAATAGCATTTTGTAAGACAATAGTTAACTTGAATAAATCCAAATCAACTATGTGAGAGACACTGACTATGAATATCAAGTGTTAATGCGGAATCTTAACACAAGAATTAAGAAGAACAATAATACTAATTTTGCTATTGATTTCTATTAAGCTTCAATGCTTCTATTACATATATGAAACTCTATGCCGTAGGGTTCCTTTTATACACCAAGGAAAACCCTAGCAGGCTTTACAAAACGTGTGAAAGGATAATACATATCCTTTCCTAAGATATCTCCTAAAATATCTCTAAGATAACTATTACTTCTATTCTGTTACATAAACAGACTTAACTAAATACGACCAGTACTAACTATAGTACTGCCACTCTACCAGTACTAACTATAGTACTGCCAGACTTAACTTAGTACTGCCAGAACTAACTAAATACACCAAACTTAAACTTTGATACAAACCAGTTTAAGTATTTTACAATCTATTTCCCAAAATCACAATGTAAGTCATTTCTTCCTATTTTCTTTAAATTTGTTGTCTAGGGTTCATGAAGAACACAAAAATTAAAATTGGGATTTTTCTTTTTTAAAATGCGAATGAGTACAATAAGGACTACTAGAATACAATTATAACAATAAGCCCCCGTGACATATGAATTTGCAGATTAAAAGTGTGTTTTATCAAAAATTATTTTCGCACAAAACCTCAATTTTATTTTCAAAATCACTCATGTTAGGATCACAATAAAATTGCTGTTATGCATTGTTAATACACTCTAAAAACGTTTTTGCATACATGCATGATGATCTCATGAACAAAATTCAAGATACATAACTCATATGTAATTTTTGACATGTATTGGGTGAGCAAAATTAAATTTAAAGGAGCTATGTGGTTTTGTTTTTTTTTGTTTTTTTTGTTTGGGTTAACTCTTAGTTTTGTTATTTCTAGTCATGGTAACGTTATTCCCATTTGTTTACATATAGTAACACACTAGGCACAAAGTTAAAAATAAACAATACAAGTATAAGATAATAAAATCTGAATTTGATTTCTTTATTTTAGGGTACAATGCTCACAAAACTGCCGATGACCACCAAGACACAAGAGACTACATTCCCATAATCTCACATGAATACACTTTACCCTTTTAAGAAGTGCTAATAAACCTTGAAAGTCGTTGCATACATGAGGGTCAGGTGGTTTATCCAAACTTTGCTGACTTAGTCTATGTCGGGTCAATGTTTAGTCATACCGGGTTTGACTATCTTCTTAAAATAAATGAACAAATTTGTCCTCGCTTCATCCTTGAGTTCTATAGTCAATACCATATAGATTATTCTGACGAAGGTCAATCAATTTTGTCATCCAAAATAACTTCTTTTCATACACTCTTGAAGAATTCGGTCAAATTCTTAGTATACCTTACAAGGGCGCATGTGTTTTTTTACCGACAAGTGGTCACTTGACGACTTGTAATATAGTGTCCCAACGGATGGTTCATATCAAAATAACCCTCCCTGTCCTAGTGACATCAAAAACTATATTCAAGAGGAACGGGAGGGTCCGGTCACTCGTATTTGTCATAGAGACGAAATTCCTGTCGAGGAAAACGAAATTCTAATTCGTGAAATCTTGTCAACCATGAAACCTTAGGTCAAAATTATCAGAGAACATGTATTTTGTCTGGGGGGTAACCAGGACCACGTTCCCACGTGTCTTTGTTATATGCTCTATTGTGTTGCAAAGTCTGAACAAATTACAAATCTTGCCATTTTCATTGTGCAAAACGAATGGAGTTTGTCACTATACAAGCTAGGTTGATACTATCGTATGGTATGCTATTGACTCGCTTGTTTAAGTATGTCATGAGTGAAAGTCCTAAGTTGTTTAACGAGTTTTATGTCTTGTACGATCGTGTCATATATCCTCTTACCGCTCAACAAGAGCGAAAGACTCAAAAGGATTATGGTATGAAAAGAGGTCGTCACTCTACTTCCTCCTCCTCTGCCTTCGATCAACCATCCTCCTCTCATCTCAAAGATGATGATGATGATGCAAATGACGAAGGGACCTCGCGTGCAAGCACTCCTTTCCCTACTCGTTTTGTTAACTCATTAATAAATGAGGTTCCTTGAGTCTTTGAAAACCCACCAAATGTTGACCACAACATGGAACAATTCTACACCCGCCAAACTGAATTTCTAAACCGTCAAGTTTAATTGAGAGATGAGCATCGTGGTGGATTAAGGTCAATTGGGAAAGGCTTCAAGAATTTGTGGAGAAATATGAAGAAGAAGTGAGCAATTTGGAAAATTGCTATAAGACAATATACTTATATTTATATCTCTATGATATTATGTATACTAAATGAATTCTAGTCAATATGCCTAAATTTGCTTCCCTAATAGAAATTAGGATAGCTAGCCATGTGAATTTGATTATTAGGAAGTGTTAGATGACTCTTGAGGAATTAGATTTGGCTGCAAAAGAATTTTTATGAATAGCATGATTTTTAACAGGTTTGAAAGTTTGGATAATTGGGAAAAATTTTCGTGCTTCCAGAAAACGACCCTTAAAAATATTGGGCGCCCCCCATATATATCTGGGACCACCTATACATTTACGGGACCGCCATTAGGATCATGAGAATTTTATTGTGTCTCTCTTGCTTTTCTATGCAGTTGACTATCCACTCTATAACTCAGCTACTTTCCTGCATTTTGCTATGTACTTTTTGGAATCAAAATTTTAACTTCCCATGCTTTACTTCTTTAATCCACTACCTCCAAAATAAATAATCTTCATCCTCACCATCTTCACAATCATCTTCTTCAATTTCCTTTCACTTTCATGGATTCCCCCCAAGCTTCCTCATCTAACACTTCCAAGAAATTAAACTAACCATCATTCCACCTAGACAACTCTTTGTGAACATATCTAGTGATGAAGATGACACTACCACACCTTCTCCCATAACAAAATCCTCCTTTCCATCTCCACCAAATGCACCATCAAACACTCCATCAACCAAAGATACATCATCTACCTTTGGCACTACATCTTCCTCATTTGAGTCAAAACCTTAATCTTTACCTCCTTCCTCAAATGACACACCATCTCCTCAACCATTAAATCCCTTTCTTAATGATATCATGGATGCACCTCCAAGACCTTCAAACCTAATTCCACTCTAAAGCCATCCTTCCTTAGACATCACTCTATCATTGTCACCAATCACTCATCTTGGTCACATTCTTGATACTACTTCACCACCTTCACCACAACCACCACCTCAACCACCTCTCATGGGTCACCCTATTTACTTTAACTACCATGAATATCATGGATCAACTTGTCTTTGTTGTTTTCACAACCGAAACCTCTTCTTCACTCTTAGGGAATGAGATGAATTTAGTATTTGCTCACCTTAAGTATCTTCTTACCTCCGCCATTGCCTCACCATCTCCACCTCATCCTTAAAACATCTTTAATGATTTTAAATAATGTTTTACTCAAACCTTTTGCTCAAAGCTACTATCTATGACTCAAGAATCATCTAGGAATTATAAAGTATTAAGACTATTAGGGTAGTAGTGTTTAATTTTAGTATATCTATGTATTGGAAGAAATTCATATTATCACGCATAAGTTTACTTTACGTATGAAGTAGTTTTGTTATGCGAGAATGAATTTTATTTATGATGAATGAATGGTATCTTGTTACTATGAGGAATGTGTATGCAT
>BQNB010119683.1:0-20770 GCA_026074375.1 Tanacetum coccineum
GTAATTGACAGTTCATGATAATGGGCTCATATTGGGTTATCGCTACTTAGGCAACACGTAATCATAATATAAAAGTATCTACTTGGGTCCAGTTGTAAAACATTTCATGTTTCTCACCCCAAAAACTTATAAAACAAAAATATGTAAAACGTGGGGCTATGAACTCACCTTGAGTGAGCGAATAATAAGAACATCACAGATTAGGCATCACGTCAATCGTCAGATGCAACCTATTTAAATTAAGGTTGTATAAGCACTAATTGCTTTGATTAACTAACATCATATACAATTCTATGTTAGTTACATCATACTATCGTTCGGGCTATCATAATATAAGAGGTCATGTAGTGACGTATGGGGAGCTAGGACACTTTAAATGGTAAATCCACCAACTCGTCGATACGCCACCCCGAAGAGGCCTCATTATGAAACTCCCTAGTAATATAGTACTTTGATAACCACATATAATTCTATATAGCTTCATCACCGTCTAATCGTAATTTAGAAATCGTTGTTATAGAGTGAAAACGTTTAAAATTTCAGTTTTAGTAAAACTGGCATAACTTTCGCGTTTTAAGCCCGGTTTTGATGTTTCTTATGCCCACGCTTTTGTATTAGGACGAGTTATCATAATTTGACATTTTTATAATTTGGACCTCCTTGTGAACAGTAACTTTTACTGTTCACACCAGACCCTAGATGTATTTATATAGTTTTTGTTATCGTAAAACCCGTAAATGTCGTACTTCGTTATAGTTCCATTTTTAACGATTCTTTCGTGCACGTTCTCGTAATTGAAACTTCTATATATTTATGAGGTTTACAAAAATAAAAGTTTCTGTCATGAATAGTAACTTTTATAAAAATAGTTTTATAAAAATAGTTTTATAAAAGTATTTATTGTCGTAAACTCGCGTAATTCGTAACTTCTTCGTTATTAATCCGTTTTTCGAGTTTCTTATCTTTTTGGAATTGTCATGAGACATATTATTTTATAAAAATATAAAGTGGGCAGGTTGTATGTCGAATCAAAACAGAAACTTAGATGCCTTTCTTGATTCCATATGTAAACTTTATTTTTATACTTTTCAACTATTGTATTTTACTATAAGTCTTTTATAATATATATATATTATATATCTTACATATAATAAAATCCATTAGTTCATATCTTGTCTAAATATCCAAGTTAACAAGTCCATAATGATACTTTTAATCACAACTTTCTTAAGTAATCCTTAAAACCCTAATTTGTACATATACATGTTTACACTTAACCAACATGTTACAACCCTTATAACACCATTATATCATGATATTACCAACCTAATATCATATAAATTGTCCACATGAGTCCATGATATCAATATTAACAAGCCATTACATCACATGAAAACATAAACTCTCCATAAGTAACTTTTAATTACAAGTTTACACTTGAACTTTTTACACATAAACCATGAGTGTACAAGAGTTATACTTCCAATATAATCTTATTTTAGTGTTCATATAACATAACCAAAAGTCCATGAACAAGATTATCAAGTCATTTACCACACTTTTACTTAAAACTTATTAAGTAAACTTTTAAAACCCTAATTTGTATATATCCATTTTTATGCTTAAACCAACATGGTACAATACTCCTATGTCCATTTTAACATGATATTACCAACAACATATCATATCAATGAAAAATATGTGCTAAACCCTTGTTTAGACTTTAAACCCAAGCTTGCACACTTGAAAACCCTAGTTTTCTTAGAAAACCCTAATCTTGCAAAACTTGCTTCAATACTTGTAAACCTTTAATCAACCCTTGCAAACACCTTAGGTTATCATAGGAATGATGTATGAATGTGTGTATGGTCTTGTAAAATCAAACTATGGATTATATAAAAGGGGTGTTTGATGCCGTGGGTTTTGAAGGAAGAAAAGTGAGAATGGTTTTGATTTTTGGTAAAGTGTTGAAGTGTATGTGTGTTTTTCTTACTACTTGCAAGTATATATAATATAAGAGATAGCCTAGTGTATAATCAAAGACCATAATGACCAAGAGAGGGGGAGGGATGGCCGGCATGGGCAATAAGGTGTGACTAGTGGTCAAAACCACTAGTCATGCTTATAAGTCTTGCAACTCCATACTTGCACCTTGCCTTAGGTAATGTTTAGGTGTCCTTGTGTTCCCTATTATGGAGGTGATCCCATGAAATCAAGGAAGAAATATCTAGCTTATTTCTTGTAATAAAATGCAAGTATTATACTTGCTCTTTTGAAAGTGTAAGTAAATATGTAAGTGTTGTCTTGTTATATAAAATGTATACTTGCAACTTGTGAAGTCTTGCTTATTTCTTGTATATGGGGCGTCCCATATGATATAACCATGGATAAATTTTATAAACTTTGGTTATTGAAAATAAAAATAAGTATTTGTTGAAGCGTAGATTAATTAACGTGGTTCCGGGTAGGCCTAAACGTATTTTATTGCAAAACGTAATAAATTTACGCAACCAATAAACATATATTGAACAATGTTAATAATTATCCTCAAAATAATTACTTAACCCTTGCTTGATGTAAACATTTAATTGTTTGATGCCCGTTTACATTGAACGCTAATTTTTAGCCTACGCGATTTAGCTTAACGTTTACGATTTAAAAGCAAACGCGTACAATACAAAAGATACATTGTGAATTTATTGATGACGTCAATGACCCTAAAACACGGGGTGTTATAGTCTCCCCCCGTTAAGTGAGCCTTGTCCTCAAGGCTTAAGACGCGGCACTTGTCGACGGTGCGGTCTTTGTGAACAGATGTGGGTATTTCTTCCGGAATTGATCCTCACGTTCCCACGTAAACTCAGGACCTCGCTTGGAGTTCCATCGAACCTTGACTAATGGAATGCGGCTTCGCTTTAACCGTTTAACTTCACGGTCCATGATCTCAACGGGTTCCTCAACAAATTGAAGCTTGTCATCAAAATGAAGTCCATCCAACGGAACGGCTAACGGTTCGTCGGCATAGCACTTTTTCAAATTGGATACATGAAATGTATTGTGAACCCTGCTTAACTCTTCTGGAAGCTCGAGCTTGTAAGCAACCTCTCCAACCTTTTCTAATACCTTGAAAGGTCCAACATACCTGGGGTTTAACTTCCCCCGTTTGCCAAAACGGACGACCCCTTTCCAAGGCGAAACTTTAAGCATAACTTTATCCCCGACTTGGAATTCCATCGGTTTACGCTTCAGATCGGCGTAACTCTTCTGTCGATCACGAGCGGCTTGCATCCTTTGCTTGATTTGGACGATTTTCTCAGTCGTCTCTTGAATTAGTTCTGGACCAAGGATTTGAGCTTCTCCAACTTCGGTCCAACAAACAGGTGAACGACACTTTCGACCATAAAGTGCTTCAAATGGTGCGGCCTTGATGCTAGCGTGATAGCTATTGTTATATGAGAACTCGACTAATGGCAATTGGTTAACCCAACCCTTTCCAAAATCGATTGCACAAGCACGCAACATATCCTCGAGAGTTTGAATAGTCCTCTCGCTTTGTCCGTCTGTTTGTGGATGGTATGCAGTACTCATATCCAAGTTAGTACCTAAAGCATTCTGGAGTGACCTCCAGAAATTTGGGAATGCAATCACGGGTCGCGATCACAAATGATGAAACAGGTATATACCATGTCTCGTGACCACTTGTCTTTTATGGGTAAAAAAACAATCTTGCAAGTTTATCCAAATGATCAGTCTCTCTCATTGGTGTGAAGATCGCAGACTTAGTGAGTCGGTCAACAATCACCCAAATGAGGTCGTAGCTTGCGACGTCCTTAGGAATGCTTCCGTAACAAAATCCATAGTGATGTTGTCCCCACTCATTCAGAATCTATGGGTTTGGGCCCAACAATCCTGATGGCCTTTGATGTTCGGCCTTGACTTTAGCACAAGTCAAACACTTGCTAACATAGGTGGTGATGTCGGCTTTCATATTGATTGGGCCACCAGTATAGTTTCTTCATATCCTGGTACATCTTGTCAGAACCCGAATGAATAGAGTATTTAGACTTATGGGACTCGTGCATAATCACAGTCCTTAAGTCGCCATAACTGGTAACCAACTTCTGCCATTTAAGCACAGAGTTCCATCCGCACGTGGTTCTAACTTTTCCATTCTAAGTTTCTCCGGATCTTTTGAATTCTCAACCAATATACCTCCAACATCCTCCTTCTTGATGTTCTCTGGCTTTCGTGCTTCAGTCTGAGCTTTCAAGATTTGTTTAGGAAGATCCAAGCCAATAGTCATTACTAAGGCCCGAACCCTTAGTGGTTCTCGTTCCTTCCTGCTTAGCGCATCAGCAACAACATTCGCCTACCCTGGGTGATAACGAATTTCACAATCGTAATCACTCAGCAACTCTAACCAGCGATGTTGCCTCATATTTAATTCCTTCTGATTAAGAATGTGTTGTAAACTTTTGTGATTAGTGAACACCGTGCACTTGGTTTCGTACAGATAGTGCCTCTAAATCTTTAGAGCAAACACTACCGCCCCAAGTTCTAAATCATGAGTCGTATAGTTCTTTTCATGAATTTTTAACTGGCGTGATGCATAAGAAATCACCTTTTCTCTTTGCATCAACACAGTGCCCAAACCCTTCTTTGAAGCATCACAGTATGCGATGAAATCTTCGCTTCCCTCAGGTAAGGCAAGGATTGGTGCACTGCATAATTTCTGCTTCAATAGTTGAAAAGCTGCTTCTTGTTTATCACCCCACTCAAACTTGACCTTTTTCTGGGTGAGCTTGGTCATAGGTTTGGCGATCTTCGAAAACCCTTCAATGAATCTTCGATAATACGCAACAAGACCTAAAAATTGGCGAATCTCCGTTAGTGACTTAGGAGATGTCCTATCTTTAATGGATTTAATTTTAGTTGGATCCACATGAATGCCTTCACTATCAATCACGTGACCGAGGAACTGTACTTTGGGAATCCAAAATTCACACTTGGAAAATTTGGCATACAACTCCTCTTTCTTAAGCAACTCTAAGATTAGCTTAAGGTGCTCTTCGTGTTCTTGCTTGTTCTTCGAATATATCAGAATATCGTCAATAAAGACAATCACGAATTTATCCAGATATGGTTTGCATACCCGATTCATAAGGTCCATGAATACGGCAGGTGCGTTCGTCAAACCAAATGGCATAACTTGAAATTCATAATGGCCGTAACGAGTTCTGAAGGCAGTCTTCGGAATGTCTTCTTCTCGAACCCTCAGTTGGTGATAACCTGACCTTAGGTCGATCTTCGAGTAGACACTCGACCCTTGAAGCTGATCAAATAAATCATCAATTCTGGGGAGTGGATAACGGTTCTTCACTGTCAGTTTGTTTAATTCCCGATAGTCAATGCACATCCGGAATGATCCATCCTTCTTCTTGACAAACAAGACCGGAGCTCCCCAGGGTGAGGAACTGGGTCTTATAAAGCCTTTGTCGGACAGCTCTTTCAGTTGCTCCGATAACTCTTTCATTTCGGAAGGCGCCAATCGATAAGGTGCCCGTGCTACAGGTGCAGCACCAGGTACCAAATCAATTTGAAACTCCACTTGTCGAGTCGGAGGAAGACCCGGCAAGTCCTCAGGAAATACTTCAGGAAAGTCTCGAACTATTGGCACGTCCTCAAGTCGCTTCTTCTCCGACTTGTCTTCAACCTCCTTTGCAGTGACATGTGCCAAAAAGATAGGAAATCCTTTTTGCATGTACTTCTGCGTTTTAGTGCACGAAATGATGTTTAATCGTGTCACATTTCCCTGGTTACTTCCATCACCGTGTATGATTAAGGTTTCATTTCCCCAGGGGATGCGAACAATCTTCTCGGCACACACAATGACCGCTTGGTACTTCGCCAACCAATCCATACCGATTATAGCATCGAAACTACCAAGTTCTACAGGCATTAAGTTTATGTTGAATGGGTGATTTAGTAAATTCTCTAATGGCGAGCAAATTCGATAGCGAAATTGTCATAGGGCGACTAGTAATGTGTCTTGGCTTCTCGGCTTAGGATTTGGTATAAGATGATGCCAACTTTATAGTAAGACGGAGTGAAGGTCTGCTTAGTTGATATGGTTACTAATTCGATTTCCAAAAGTAAACGCGTTCTATGAATACGCACACAAAACATGATATAAGTAGAAAATTGTTTCCTTAACAAGAGGTTTTTAGAGTGACTACTCTCAGCACGGCATGGTACCTTCCTGAATTATACATAGTTGATCAGGCCATGTATAATTGAGGACTAACGATGCATTGCTCATTTTTGTCAAAATAGCGTTATAATTTCATGATATTCGTGAGAGTAGTTTGTAAGAGTAAATAAGGAACCTAAGTTAATATTGACGAAATTCTCATAATACGATAATTTGATAGATAATTTGAAATCATTCGTACAACTGAAATTTAAGGGAAATACAACGAGAACTCCTAAGGAGATAAAGTCTAAGATAGTTTCAACTTAGGATTTATTAGGCAAAGCGAGACAACTTTCTCTTTTAAGCTTTGATCTCATCTTTAATGTTGTTAGGGTCTTGATCGGTTTCCTTTCTCCTCCTCTTAAGGTAAGCACCAACTCCAGCATGTCACTAGTACCTCCAATTTGGTTTGTATGACATTGGTGTTCTTCGCTCTGGCAAACCCTCTTGGTAGTGCCCGTGAATTCCTACATTCATAGCAGAATCGCCTTCTGACTTTCCACAGTGACCCTTAGTTGTTAACAGCATTGGCACTTCCTACCCCGTACGTTACTGGCGTGGTTGACATATTTTTGCATATACACTTGGAGCTCACGGACCGGGTCATGGTGGTAAATTGCACTTTGAGCACAAAGGGGTCGAAGATCCCCATATGGTTTCTTATATCACCCAGTTCCCAAGCATGTATGCATGCCGGTGTTTTTTCCCTCTGATTTGTTATTGTTGTTGCTTCTGACTATTTCGGGAAGTGTTTTTCAAATTCCTCTGTTCTCAGCTCTGGTTCTGGCGTTCAGCAAGATGCTGATCTTTTATCCACTACGTGTTTTGTTGGAACTTCACTTTTGTACACTACACTCTTGAAGTGTCACAACGTCCACACTCATAATCAGGCGTGATTCGTGTATTTCCTAGCAGCAAGCAGGATTCCTCACAATCCTGGGACGTTTAGAGGTCACTTCTTGCAATTCCCGAACTTTAACAGTACATTCCCATGGTGGTTACCTTCCCAATCTTTCTCTTTAGTTTGTTAGCATTCTCTGCTACTTGCATTCTTGTTTGTTTGGTCTGTCTAATGACTTACGGGCCATGTAGGTTATCATCTCTAATGGCAATAGCCTCGATAGCATTACCACTCCCTGCTACCACCCGCTCAATTTCCTCCACAGCTTCATCCTTTGAGTTAACAGTTTGTCATTAATTCCTGAAATCACAGAGAACCAAATGAGCATATGAAAGTTTCATCCAAAGGAAAATCATGACATTTGCCTCCGTGATCCTAAGCAGTATCTGTAAGGTGAGACCATGGTTTATGGGCCAGAGATATAAGAAATACTACCATGGCATAAATAAATCCTCATCAAATAGTATCATGATCCATAAACCAACATCGTAGGTTAAACTTATACATTGTTTTTTACATGAGTAAATGAGTACAAGCTTTTTTATTAAACCTACCAACTGAGTATTACTCAAGTTTAGTAGGATACAATACAAAACAAGCTACACTGATAAATCTATTTGTCTATGGGCCAGGGTGCCTCTCAAGATTCTAGATGCTAGACTCTTATGTTATCTTTAAGTGACTTAACATTCTCTAGTGGTGGTGACGATGAAGAAGTGCCAGCAGCAAACACGGTAATATTGCTTTGCCTCAGCTGGTATGTGATCGAAGAGTATGAGTTGTTAAATAGACATCTGTACCCATGGGATTTGGTTTCAGGAAATAAGAAGATGGTGCGGTTAAGGAAGGATTGTGTAAAACAGACTCAGTTGTCTAAATTTCATTGTTATTCTCAACTTGAGGGGACATGATTCTATCTGTAAGTGTAACAAGCAGAAGGGTCGGATCCGAGCGAGTGCTTCCTCCTCTCTCATCCTCCTCATCCTTCACACATCATCAGTCAACCGTTAGGTCAGGTATCAGATGACTCATCATCAGAATTGTCTCCTTTATTGGCAGGATAGTCGCAGGATCCTCTTCATCCTCCTCCGGATTGAAGTTAGCAATGTCGGGATTGGTGATAGGGCTATAGGATTATGCATCAGCAGATAGAGGCTGATCCTTCATTGTCCCTCTAGCTGTCCTCATCATAAGCTCATCTGGAATCCTCTAAGGCTCGGAACTAATATAAACAAGATGTGTGTAGGTAAATGTCGAGTAATGAAAACCAATAACAGCCTAGCAACGAGCAAAACTTACCTTATATCAATAATATATATTAATCTGGTATGGTAAATACGAAATGTACTATGGCGATAAATGAATGAATGGTAGAAAGGTATCATATCTTCGATAGCATTAAGTGATTTGTAGCGCTTAGGAACCTACGAGCTTATACGAACTACCTTGCCTAAAAAAAATATTCCCCTATTTATATAAATATGCCAGTATAAAAAAAAAAAAAAATAAATATATTATAGAGTAGTCGAAAAAATGCAAACTCATCTATGTATATATACAAACATAGCCCTCATAGTAATATACTTACTATAGAAAATAAACACGTATATCAATTAATGAAAATCATCTAGTGCCAACCAACTAATGCAACAAATAGTGTATGGCATGAAGGTATGCACATATTATGTCCCGTGTAATCCTTGTTATAAACACAACTTTGAAAACTGGTTTATTAGTCCAGCAAAAACAATTGACTGGTTCCTATTAACCGTGGCTCTTGAAACCAATCTGTAACACCCCCAAATTGTGATCGCAGCGGAATAAGGGCCGGGGCGTGATATACATCTCAGATCAAGAACCACAAGAGTATAATAGAACGACCAAATAATCGTTGAAAATGATACATTGGAGATTAACAAAGTCATTGTTACATGAAGCCCGAAGCATAACTTTTATCACTTAATCAAAATACTAAGATTTTCCACCCATAAATGAATGCGACAAAATCGTTAATGTCATGAACATCCAAATACAAACCACCAATGTATTCCATGCACCTCGTGCTTATTGGATTCCCCTAAAAACATTACTTTAAAACGTAACAATAATATTGTGAATTCATAGGTTTTGACAAATCATATTTAGGACCCACAAGATTCTCCCAAGATGTATAGAATGCAACAAATGCAGAACATCATATAAATTAATTATCAGTTGCTCTAAGCCTCATGACACTGAAGCTTGACGTATGTGAAGTACCAAATTAATGCCTCCATTGCCCGGAGTGGATGTTCCTAACCCGCAACATCCTATATACGACTGGTTACGACTTCGTTGTACGATGATACTAATCACCCGAAAGGGGTTGTCAAAACCCAATATGATCCTATTCATAACATTCACGCTCGGAATAACAGTTCATGATAATTGGCTCAGATTGGGCTCTCGCTACTTAGGCAACAGTGTGAATCACTAATATAAAACTTACCACTTGTGTCCAGTATAAATCATTGCAATGTTTTCACTCCCAATAAACTTTGTAAAACAAAGAGCAGTAAAACGTGGGCTATGACTCCTACCTTGAATTCTGATAATCCAATATCGCAGAATAATACGATCACGTACAAGACGAATGCAACTAAATTATCATTAGTCGTATAATACCGAGTACTTAAACAATAACATAGATATCGATTCTATAGTTTGTTACATCGTACTATCGTTTCGGCTGTACTCATAATATAAAGAGGTCCTGACATGACTTTCGAGGAGTTATGACACTTTTAAATCGAAAATCCAACAACATCGTCGAAACGCACCTAGAGCCTCATTATGAAACTCCCCTATAATATAGTACTTTGATAACCACATAACATTCTATATAGCTCAATCACACAACTAAGGTTTTGTAAAATTGTGGTTTAATTAATTAAAACATATATAATAATCGTTTAGTAAAACTGGCGTAACTTTCGCTTTTAAACCAATCTCTCGTTGTTTAAACGCCATACTCGCTTTTCTTATGCCCAATCTATTCGTATCAAGACAGTGTATCAGAAATTCACATTTTTTGAATTTGCGACCTACTGAGGTGAACAGTAACTTTTACTGTTCATATCAGACTTGAGTTTTATAAAAATCGCAATTCACGTCGTAAAACCCGTAAATGATCGTATTTTATCGTTATAGCGCTGGTGTTTTAACGATTCTTTTCGAGACGAACTCGTTATTTGAAGTTCCGATAATTTTATAGTTTAAAAAGATATAACCTTTCTGTCATGAATAGTAACTTTTATAAATATAATTTTTATATAAGAGAGTATGTAATATGTCTTAACGTGCGAAATTCATAACTTCGTTCGTTATAAATTGAAAATTGACGATTCTTATCATTTGGAATCCTAAATATGTATATATTAGTTAAAAATATCAACGCCTCAGTTTATAATTTTATAAAAAATGTTTTTATAAAATTTACTGTACGAACTTCCGTTTAATAACGTATAACTCGTTTTTATAACGTAACGTTTTCGTAATTAATCCGATTTAACAAGTTTTTTACCTTTCGAATCGTCCGTGAAATGTATTATCTTAAAAAAATATAAATGGGTATTTAAATGTCGAAATTTGTGGACAGAATGTTTATGCTAGTTTGTTAAGTCCTATATAACCTATTTCATTATACTTTAATCACTTTTGTTTTTTTTAGTATTTTTTGTGTTTTTTGTATGTGTTTTTTTATTATTTATTGTGAATAATTTTATTTATATTTATATATATTTATAATATTTTATATGTCATATTATTTTATCTTTTTTATTATTTTTCTTTTAAATTTTATTTATTTTTAGTTATGTTATTTATTTATTTTGATTTTTATTTTTGTTTTTTTTAGTTTTGTTTATTATTTTTTTTTTTAGTTTTTCTTTATTCTTTTTATGAGTAGTTTTTATATCACCACAAGTCTTAATGTCATATGTGTTATATATCACATGTATACATATAAAAATTCCAAAGTTTCATATTGCCCAAGATCATCAAAGAATCAACAAAAAACCCAAAAATAGTATATTTTTTTGTATAAAATTAACTTTAATGAAAATATAAACCTTTTCTACTTAACTTTAATTGACAATGTTTACATATGAACTTTTATACTTAAACCAACATTGATACAAAGAACTTATATATCCTTTATTTCATGATATTACCATCACAGTAATATGGGAGAAATTACAAAAACATTCCACAAGGAAAAATAATATTTTTTCCATGTTCAAAAGTATACCTAATTGGTGATTTTCCTATATAGCACATCATATATATAAAAACTCATAACATGAAAGCATAAAGGTTTAAATATACTAATATGTATGCACGATGGATGATAAACAAATCTAAACCCGTGTTTTATCCTTAAAACCAAGCATGCACTTAAAGAAAACCCTTATTTTCTTAACAAAAACCTACTCCTTATCTTGAATTAATTCATGTAAAATGGTGATTCATGGATGGAAACACCTTAGAATGACTTAGGATAGATGTGTATAGAAGTGAATGGGTTGTATAAAAATGATATGGATAGTTGTGTTGTGTCTTGGTCTTGCCGTGAGCATTATATGAGCAAAAGAGGGATTTTGTTTGTTTTTCCACTATTTAGAATGCATGAAAAGAGTTATCCTTTCTTATGTATCGATGCATGTATGTGCGAAAACCATGTCTAAGAGACAATGTTAGGGTTCAGTGATGGTCATTGGTCTTATGTATGGCCTTGTAATGGGTCTTTGGGTCAAGGGTAAGCTAGTTATGGTGCCATTAAGATGTATTTCTATGTTTACCAATAGATGGATGATTTTTGTAATGAACACTTGTATAACTTTGCATCCTTTGCAAGAATTTTGGCATAAATGAGTTATACATGATATATTTTGCAACTTTTATGTATTGGGTATAAATGTGGGTATTTGTTGAAGCATAGAAAAGTTTTTGTGGTTTCGGGAGTGCCTAAACGTAATTTATCACGAAACGTATACACTTACGTAATCCGAGCAAAAATAAAAATGAACAAGATTAATAGTTTAATCCAAAAAATTTAATAACCCTTGATTGATGTAAACATTTAATGTTTGCATGCCCGTTTACATGAACGCTAAATTTTTGGCGATACGCGATTTTATACCTATCGCTTATGATTTAAAGTGAACACGTACATTACAAAAAGTACATTGCGGATTTGTTGACAGACGACAATGCTTGAAAACACTAGGTGTTGTATAGCGATTGCCTTCTGAACACAGCACTCAGACCCGCTCCATTCCATGATATGACTCCTAAAAACCATAGTTACAGCACTCAGCCAAACCCTCCTCCTTCACACCATTTGGTACCACCTTCGAGATCTGACTGGAATATTGTGTTTCAACCGATGTTTGATAGTTCACTTACTCCCCCACCTTATGTTTGATTACAACACCAGAACATGCTGTTATTAACTGGCGCACCTTCCTCAACTATTAGTTGATCAAGATGCACCGATCACCAATAACTCTTATACAACACAAGAGAACTCAAACTCCTATCGATTTCTCATAATGTTTTAAGAAGATAACATGATATTGAAGTTGCACTATGGGTAATGAATCCTACTTTGTATTCCATTCAGAAGTTTGCTTCTGATCAATCCGCTTCATCGTATGTAATTCATACAATTGTGCCTCCTGATCACCAATTTCTGAACACAATACAAATGGACTAAGAGATAATCCAACTTGAGAACATAATTGTAATCTCGACAACCAGTTGCCATACGAACTACAACCCATGAACGAAGCCTTATTCTCTACTATAATGCCTTTCTCACATCAGTTCGAACCTAAGAACTACAAGACACCTAAATCAAGCATGTTGGATTGAAGCAATGCAAGAGGAACTCAGGGAAATTTTGATCGTCTTGAATTTTGTGAACTTTTCCTCCTCCTGATAAAGCATTTGTCATCACTCTTAAGTGTAATCTATAAAGTGTTAAGCTTGATGAGTTTAGGATATTCTAAAAAAACTAGCTCGGTGTGGTCTCTCAATGTTTATCGTCAAGGAAGGAGGGAATCGATTTTGAAGAATCCTTCGCCCGGTTGCCAAGATTAGAGGCTATACGAGATTTTTCATAGCGTTTGCTGCGTTCCATATGAACATGGTCAATCTACAAATTGGATGTAAGACTGCGTTCTGAATGTAATCTGCGAGGTAAGAGGTTTTATGTTTAGCCAACCGGAATGATTTTGAGATCCCAGACAAACCTAACTAGTGTACAACTTAAGAAAGCTCTTTAGTTGAAAACAACTCACACGTGTGGTAATGATATGTTGTCTTCAATCTTAATATATCCAATGACATCTCAAAAGGCTCAGGGAATCCTACTCTGTTCATCCGTAGTGAAGCAAGGAGACACTACTAGTACAAATTATGTCGATGACAATATCTTTGCTGCATCAACTCCTGAACTTTGTGATCTATTCGCTAAAATCTTGTATTCAAAATTCAAGATGTTCGATGATGGGTAAAATCTCATTTTCTTAGGACTACAGATTTCTCAAAATCTCATAGGCATCTTCATAATACCAAACGTAAATATGCTCTTTGAATCACTAAGAATTATGCTTATTGAATCTTGTAACCATTGGATACTCCCATGGTGGATGAAATCCAAACTAGGATGAGATTAAGAGAGGGAAAGCTATAGAACTGTCACACAACGTGGTATATTGGCACGCCTCCGTTATCTTATACCAGGTAACCTGACCTACAATTTGCTATATGCATGTGTGCCCGGTATCAGGCTCGGCCTACTGAAAAGCACTTAAATGCGGTAAAAATGATCTTTTGGTATCTAAAAGGAACCGTACATTGGGGTCTTTGGTATTCGAAGGATTCTTACCAATTGCACCTAACAGGAATTGCAGATACAGATCATGCAGGTTGTCCAAGATACAATCCGTAGCACATCGGTAGTAAGTACAACGTTTGCGGGTGATATGACTTGTGAGCTGGTCATACGAAAAGGCAGAAAAGCGCTGCGTTACCAGTACGGAAGCTGAATATATTGCTTTGTCCGGTTGTTGTGCTCAAGTCCTTTGGATGAGATCACAACTTACCGACTATGGCTTTGGATTCAATAAAATTCTAATGTACTGTGATAACAAAAGCGCTATTGCCTTATGCTGCAACAACGTTCAACATTCCAGATCCAAGCATATCGTTCATCAAAAAAAAAACAGATTTCACTTCATCAAGGAACATGTATGAAATGGCGTGTGATAGAACTATACTTTGTCAACGGAGAGTACAATTGGCGGACATCTTCACTAAAGCTTCTTGGGCCGAAGAAAGAATTGCATTTCTAATCAACAAGCTGGTGTATGTCGAAGTTTTTACGCCTAGACTCTGAAAAAGTTGGCAGATGACGTTGACGAATAGTGGTGGTACCTATTCGAATATCCTTTGTATCATATGTATATGTAAATATAGCTCAAAAATCCAAAAATATTTGTCCTTTATATAAATTTTTCAAAACAAAATACAAACATTAATAAAATAAGAAAAATACAAAAAGAAGATTTTCAAATTGGCATGTCTTCTGAAAATCGATAACATGTGCGGGTCTTAGAAATGTCATTTCAACAATGATACGAGCTGTAATGACGTTCTGACAGAAGTTTCTAATGTTTTCAAAACATGCCATATGTCTTGCTTAATTATTTCAGATAGAAACCCATTTTTCACCTGGAGAAACATGTCGGTCTAAAAAGACAGTTTGTTCCTGAACAACGGAAATTTTAATCTCGGGCATGGTCTACTCCTATGACCATGCAAAGGCTTGTGATTACTTTGCATCACAACCCGTGCTTCCTATATATCCGTAAGTGTACGTGTCAGTGCGCTTATATGTCAAAATAAGATAAATCTTATTATTGGTAAAAAGTTATCTTCACAATGAATCAGCGTTTTTAATAATCATAAAAAGAATTTTCAAAACAATTCGACGCTCAAACAATGACAACAGCTCTTTAAATAGAAAACGGGTCTTAATTGAGGGGGAGAAATTTGTCATCTCACTAATCTTTTAAAACAGTCTTTCAAAATAAGTCATAGAATAAAACGGATAAAGTTTGTAAGTAATGACGGATAATAATTTCAAGGGGAGTTAATTTTATATTCACTACAAAAGAGCTTTAGATGTGCCGTTGATAAATCGTTATGACTTATTGCAATTTTGACTAGTGAATTCATCTTTAAACTTCAGACTGATTTAAATATTGCCAACACCTCTATTTTGTCAAAGACTTAGGGGAATGTTTGTAATACTTTCTAGTTTTAAAGTCCTGGAATTAAATCTCACACTAATGTATGCTTATTAATTCGTTAAATCGACGATCTCAAAATATGTATGCCGTATAAGGTTTGTTATTTCCGACGTGACGAACCCTAGCAAAGGAGGAGTAGATGTATACTTGATAGTGTCCTTGGCCTTCTTTTAGGTTATCCTTCTTTTATCTGATTGAGGTTAGGCTTCTTTTGATTTTAGGCTGTATTCGATCTTACGATAGCAGCTATTCAATCACACTGTGGAAGAGACGAAATCTCGTTATTAAGCCATGTATGCATCATTGATCCCCATGGGGAGTGTAGGAGTATAATTATTTACAACGTGAGAAAAGTTCTTCTGAGTCAAGTATAAAGTTTCCTCAAACGGTCAATCCCTAATCTTATTCTTAAAAGAATAGGAAATATTTGATAAAAGAGGTTCACATAAGGTATGAGATGTTTCCCTCAGTTAGTCCATATTCTTGCAAAAGAAATGAGTTACAGTTATAGACGTAAATTGACTTAGTGTTTCCATTTTCGACTACGTAGAGAGAATAATTGTGATATCCGGACTTAGTTGACTTGGTGTACAATCTTCTATCATCGGCAATACTGAAGTAAGAAATGTCGCTCATCGGGGACTGAATTGTCATTAGTGTTGCGGTAACAAATTTCTTGTAAAGGGTTTAATTGTGTACTTCGGAATATGTGCTATTCTACATTAAACTGCTTATGTCGGCTTGGCCAGAAAGTTCGAATCTACATCAAGAAATGATTGCTGTTTGGGGGAAGCTAAGACAAATAATCAACACTCACATCACGCAACCACACAAACGCAAGTACATATGGATCTGAATCTGTTCTATCCTCGAATTTTGATGCAAGACTTTCATAACTTGGAAAGAAAGTGTAAAGCAACGAGCTAAGAGTGCATTGGACAGGAGAAGAACAGATTGACATCCTCTTGAAAGAAAGAAGGTTAATGAGGAGTTTGGAAATGATCGTTTTGTGGAAAAATTGTTCGATGTGAGACCCTACTGCTAACGATAAAAAGAACATATGAATTCTAGTCAATGAATGTTCTCATCATTCATTTCAAACCTCGTACATATTAATCATTAGTGATTGTATGTAGTGTGTAGACGCTTTATGTGATATTAAGGTGTTGCTCGAGTACAAAATTTCAGAAATTTCTTAGTAAATTCAAAAATTTCAAATTATTGTACCGGCACCATCTTATAAACCCTCAAAAGTTAAGGGGGAGCATAATAAGTTCCATTTCTGGGCTAGAATAACCTCATTTTGTCCCCGAACGTATTAATTCAATTGATATTCCACATATATCGAAGGGATTAACCTTTTTGATAAGGGGAGAAAGAATGTGATTAACCTGGCATTAATGTATATTGAACAGAAGTAAAATCAATTAAATGGACTCGATGCCTCCTCACTTAGCATGTATCTACGATTACGATGCCCTGATTAAGGGGCACTATTAGTGTGATGATTCAAAACATTCAAAGTGTTAAAAACCCCTTTTTATATTTATATCAAACACTTTTAATGAATGTATCAATGATTTCGGTTGTAATGTGATGGAATACCCTACAAGACCGACCATGTACTATAATTTTTATGGAGTTATAAGGGTTAGGTATAGGAAACTCAAAACCCATGATCCAGCCAGAACCGAGTGATCGACCTATGGATATCCACTAGTTAGTGTAGAAGTCCTAGGTATATTAAAAGAGATAAAAATCAGACCAGAAGAAATGCCGACTGAGATACTAACACTAGAACAACCAACAAGTTGTTAGTTATGTAGTCTCGGTAAGCATTGGAAGGGGTTTAAGAATTAAAAGAATGTAAGGATAAAAGGGTGAAAATAAAGAAGCCCTCCATACACTTTGGCAGAAAACCGGTCAATACAATGGCGTCAGAATCAAATTAGTGTTAGTCCTACATTGGAAGACAGTCATGGACCCATGACGCTATGCGCAAACCCACCAGCCCACACAAAGTGCGGAAAGACTCTTGTCTTTCAAACTCATGGAATAACACTCATTGCTATTGACTTTCTCACTCCTAGTTAGTTGATATTGAAAAGGTGGCACTCCAGCACAGCCTCTCGACCACTAAAATGAAAAGTGCTCTAATTGAAGTCTAGAGCCAAAAGAGTCATGCCATTAATCTCATTAGTACACTTGTCATAATTGAGCTTGTTATCTCACACACTGTGAATAACAAGTAATATCATTAGAGTCTACGCAAAGACCTTGTGATTTTGCCAATCATCCTGATACTTAGGTATCACAAAGACGATGGAGAATCCGCTTGAGTACAACATCCAACGAAGCTCATGGTAGGTGACTTGTGCGATTGCTATGAATCAAGCTTGTGACAAACTGAAAGCCACAATGGTGGTATTCTTTAGTGAATCAAACTTGTCCATGTATGATCAACGTTAAAGAATTTGAATTGCTTACAAACATATGAAGTGTCACAAACCACTTATCAAGTGACACGTCGATTGTTTTTCCCAAATTGATTTTCTAATATCAAGTCAGTGAGATAGTAACGCACTGGTTCACTCTTATCGTGCTGTCTGCTTTATACGTTCCGACAAGGAGAACATGTTGAGTACGAATGAGATCTAAACTTTATGTGTAAGAACGAATCAATACTACAGCTGGAAATCCTGTCAAAAGATTCTTCGATACATTAAATCTATCTGATCACAGTTCGAGATCCATCACGATTTGAAGGTTACTCCATCCAAAACCTGGGCGAATGACAAAGCCATATTCGTCCCCCCGCTTTATTGCTAACTGTTTTTATGCATGCTATTTAAAGATGGTGGTGAAGGTTCCTGATTTCAGCTGACTCACAAGATCCATATCCACATGCTCATACCTGACCGACAAACATAAAGACATCATGAAACTCAAATACATGTTTTCAAGACTTCCGCTACTCTGACACCGTACGTCTTTTCTTGAAGTGACAAAGGTTAAGAAAGATGCAACATTAAAGCTTTTCAAGTCAACAAATCAAGAAAGGTATGAGCATGTCGGTCCAGAAGTCACAAGTCCACAAGATGGCAAAGTTACAAGATGGCGTAAAGAGATTATGTTTGGTTGATGATCTCAAGATGATCAAGATCACATATTCACATACAAGTCAAGTTCAAGGAACAAGCTCAAACCTAAAGTCAATGATCACTACAACATATTCATAAGAGAAAGTCAAGAGTACCAGCTAAAGACTAAAGATGAAGCATAGTATGCTAGGTTTAAAGTTTTGTAAATTGGAGTGATCTCCCTTAGGGGGAGATTGTTGGAAACACAAAAAGTGTCGGTCACTTCCAAGTTGTAATAGTCTTAGCTCGTAGTTTATGTAATGATTAGATTAGTAATCTAGTCCGGCCCAAGACCCATGGGAAGCCCATCATAGCCCATGGGCCAGCCTATGGGACATACATATACACCTCTCTATGCCTTGGAGAGGTGGTTGGTTATTTCATTTTTCCATTTCACACACATAATACAATTTATCTATTCCATCCATCATAACCCACATCTCTTTCTCTTGTTCTTGGTAGATCATTAGATTACATGTTTCTACACACAACAAACCCCATTAATATGTGGCAGCTCCAAGATCTTGTTAACAACTAAGATCTAAGGTAGGGTTGTTTGTTTTGCATTCTTGTCATACCGAATCAAAGAAAAAAGATAACATAAATTGTTATATTCCTTTCTTTATATTCAAATATCAAAGAGAGGGTTTTTGCTCTGTTTCACAGATCGATGATGACTAATTCTCCTATGTTTTTGATCTTTAAAAGTCACATCTCTAATGTAAACACGAGAAGAGAATAAATCCGAGTTCACGTTTATTGTTTTCTATTTGGTTTCGATTCTGATTGGTATTGTGAAGAAGAGTTATGGTTTGAGTTGGAGAAGGATGGGATATAGGTTTTGTTTGGATTTGTTGTAATTGAGATGAATTGTTTGAAGGATTTGTCTTGGCTGTTAACCGAGTTTAGAAACTCAGTAGTCTGTGTTTGTTGGATTTCTTGTTTTTGATTTTGATGAGTCTTTGGTACAAATTCGGTACAAAGTTGTTTTTCGGAATCATTTTCGGAATAAGTCTGAAACTCGGAATAAGCAGTTAGAATACCGAGTTTGACTAAAGCTTCCGAGTTTGACTTCTGATTTTGTAGTTTGACCAGATCTAACAAACTTTGACCAGTCAACTGTCGATTTTGACTACCGAAAATGATAGATCAAAAATTACTTCCGAATTTGATGATTAATCAGTTCCGAAAATGTGAAATCAGCAGTTAAACCGCATCTTATGATTGAATCTGACCGAGTTTGTTCTTACGATAAAACCATAAGTAGCCAAACTTGATCTCATCACACATATCAAAAATCATAAATAAACTACTAAAATATGTAATAAGCTGTGAAATAAGCTGCTAAAATGAATAAGCTGTAAACTGATGTATAAACAAGTAAAATCTGGACCGAAATTAGCTCTAATAAGCTGTTGAATTGAATTTGACTGAATCTGGACTAAATAAGCCAAAATAAGCTCGAAATAAGCTGATCAGAATAAGCTGTAAAATATCACGAACCACCTGTGCAGCTCTGATACCACTTGTGAGGTTTCTCGATTCACGATATCGGGAGGTCAGGGAAGCTCAAAGTATGAATAAGCCATTATGAAGAGAGAGTATTTTCATAATTTTCAAAACTTTATTAAAATGTAAAATGAAAGGAAAATACAATTTGAGCTTCACCCTTTAATGTTGATTAGAGGGAAGTATTTATAGGCAAAACACAAAGACACTTTGGACTAATTACACATTTAGTCCTTGTGTTTTAACTTAAACATAAACTAGTGTAATTTCCATATAGACACCACATTTTTAATCCTAACAACTATATACGTAAATTTGTAATTTTTTTGCAAATGTTCTACAACGCATGGGTTTAGTGGTTTTCGCAAGGGAACCCGCGACGGAACAATGCAAGAATAAACAAATTTTACATAAACGTTTTAATAATATTTAAAGTATGTCGTAATCGTTACTAGGGTTTGATTATTTCTCGTGGGGAATTAACCTTATCCGTAGTAAGATCACTTATACATGGAAATATTGTAAACATGGTAACCCTAATTTTATAAATGGCATGTGGTTTATAAAATTATGTGATTTCTATTTATATAAAGTTTTTAAAACAAAATTG